>PJRA01000172.1:287683-299449 GCA_016987375.1 Brachionus koreanus
AATCAATTTAAATTTTTTTTTAAATCAATTATTGAAAATAATTTTTATAATAAATTCTAAATTTAAACGGTCATTAAACGGGCCAGAGTCCGTCCGCCAAAATTTTTGACGGTTTCTAAGACCACCCGTTTTAACTTAAACGGGCTAAAAACTAGCCCGCTATAATAAACGGGCCAACAACCGCGACTAACCGCCGTCTATTGGACCGGTTAGCTCTGTCCGCATCCAATACTAATTTTAAATGTGCTAAAAATGATTTTAGTATATTATTAAGGTTTTTTGTATGTTAAAAGTTTTAAGAGTATGTTAAAACAACAATTCTATTTAAATTTAAAATTTATCTTGAAAATATCATTAACCTGAGAAGAAAATTGGGTAATTTTCGATCTGAATCTATGCCCTTTTTACCTAGAGTCTAATTGAATTCTATACATTTAAAATTTCGAAAAATTTTGAATTTAAAAAAATATATTATAAGACCTCTAATATTGGATCTGATCCAAAATATTTTTGGCTTTTTGAAAAAAAAAATCTACCCTACCTCTTCTGAGTATTTGAATAAAGATTTAAAAAGTTTTTTTTTACTGTTCAAGCTCTTTATTTTACAATAAATAGATAAATAATAATAGAATTTTCTAATTTTTAACCTGAAAATTTTTTTCATTGAGTTTTATGTATCAAATTTTTATCCGAATCTACAACATTTTGCTTTTCCAAAAATCGTCTTTTAAATAATTGTAAAATTAATGTTACTTTAGAAATAAATATTAAATTCTAAACATTACTTTTTTGAGCTAAGTAGAAGTTCTCTTTTTTTCACATCAATTGAAGCTAAATTTTTTGTAATAGGATTAGATGAATGCGACAAATCAGAATTTCGATCATCATTTGATTCAAAACTTAAATTTTACAAAAATTATTTGTTATAGATTTTAAATTAAAGCATTAAGAAAATTCACTTGATCAATCTTTGGTAGCGTTGACGTATAAAATTATTTGATTCTTCCTCATCATTATGATCAGCACTATTGTGATCGTCCTCACTTGATTCATTAGTGTCTTGTGCAACATGATTATCTTGTGTCGAATTTATTCTATTTTCCAATATATTTTCTATAGTCAATTCAACAGAATTTGTTTGTCGCAAGTCACTTTGTATTTGCTCTATTAAAATATTAGGAAACATTTGCGAAATTTGATTAGTCATGTCATTTAGTCTGTCTGAATCAATATTTTGATTTCTGATTAAATTTGAAAATAGATCGTTCTGACTAATCACTTGAAGCGAAAAATTGGGCAGCCATCTAAAATATCTTGATCCATTGAAATGAAATAAATTTGACCTTGTCTGTCGGTTGGCATTTCTTTCAGTATTCTGGCTATCACTTTGCACGGGGTCTTTATTTTCTTGAAGTGATTTTCGGCATGTTGGACATGATGTGTCTTGCTCTAGCCACGAGCGCAAACAGTTGCTAAAATAATTTTTAAAATAAAAAATTTTTAATTCTTAAACCATACTGGTGAAACATGTGAGAGCATGGTAGACGCCTTGCTCTTTCCATTATATCCCAACAAACAGCACATTTATTATCATTTAAATCTAACTCTTCTTGACTTGCCCAAGGAATTTTTTTCTCCATTTTTTCCAAAATTTTCAAATAATTCGAATGTCTTTTCATTCTTTTCTGAAGATCAATGACCAAACGCTTAATTTCCATGCATATTACTAAACTAGCCATACTTAGATAGAAATTACCATAAATCTTTCGCCAAAAGTTAATTATTTTAGCCCAAAATTTTTTTTTAAAAAAATCTTACCAACATATGCAAATAATTAAATAAATCTGCACTTATTACGAATAACTCAAAAATAAAATCAAGGTAATATTGTACGGTTCCTTTGTTATTTAGTTGTACAAGATTGTAGATATCTACCATGTGAATAGAATATCTACAATTTAAATTTCAAAATAAAATGAATACAATTTTTATCTTTGAATAAAATAATACTTGGATATAACGTATAGTGATCGCAAAGCCAAAATGCAAGCCTAAAATTAATATTCTTTTTAAATACTCTATTTTAATTGTTTTTGTTTATTAAATACCACTCGCTTTTAAATTTTAAATCCTATTTTCAAAAATCTACTTACTTCAGAAAATAAAAACAATTTCTGGCCTGTTGGTAATTCATCTAGTTTGTAATGAAAAAATGATGCATAAACTAAATAAATGCAGGAGAGATTGATTGAGACAAGAAGAGAAATTAATTTAATGTGATTCATTAGTGGAGTTGATGCTGAAAAAGATAGCTAAAAGTTTTAAAATAAATTAACAAATTTTTTCTATTTTATTTTTTAGAAATTACATATTCAAATCGATCCTTACAAATTTGACAGTGTATTGACAAAAATCCAATAATTGAAAACCATGTGCACCATATTACTACATGATGAATGTTATCCAAATTCAGTACTCCAAAAATAAATATAAATTTAAGAAACATAAAGTTCCAAAATTGATCTTTGATCCTCTAAAATTGATTATTTTTGTTTAAATGGAAAAATGAAAAACAATTTATGAATTACTTGTCTTTCCAAAGCTCTAAGTTTACCAAAAAATACATGTTGTAAAATTTTTCCAATTATAATAAGAACGCAGTAAGAAAAATTTATTAAAACCTATTAAAAAATTTAGTTTTATACCAGAATTAGAGATGATTAGAAATTTACCCACACACACCATGGTTCATTCATTATCTCATTGTAGGCAAGTTCGTAAAAGCTAAGGCTTGATGCATTATTAAAAAGTGATTGATTTCCATCTTTTAGGTGTCCTTTTCCATGATTGGATTCTTGGCTTCTTATATCATGAATCAATTTATTCACATAGATAAAAACTATCAACAACAAAAAAATGCTGAATAAGCAATAATGCTTTAAATTTGGGATTGGTAGTTTTTTTAAAAATATTATCATTGAATATTTGATTTTATATAATCTGTGGATATATTAATTTTTTAATGAGATAAAAATTTTAAAAAGGATGATCAATATGATTTGATGTATTTAAATGACAGAACATTTCAAATTTAAGAACAATAATTTATGATAAATTATTAAGGTTTTAGTTATTTAATATTTTGGGCATATTTTAATTTTTAGTAAATTTCGTACATTCTTATGTTAAGTAAAAGCGTTCTTTGCTTTGCATTTGAATAGATGTTGACTAGAATTTGTCTTTTTCCGATTATCATACTTTAGCTTTATATTTATTTTTATATATATTATTTTTTAAATTGAGATTTGACATTGCTTAAAAAAAGGTTTTTGGAAAAAGTTGAAATATAGTTTAAATAAATATTTGAACAGAACAAAATGTAGCTTCTTGTAGCTTTTTTCCTAATGCTCTAAAGCTAAGTTCAACAAAATCTTGAAATTCAGTTCAGCAAACTAATTGAAGCAAATTTGTATATTGCATTTAACAAATATTATAAGCTTTTTTAGAGTTAAATTATGTTTTAATGAGTCATTTTGCACCAAATTTCACCAAATCAAAAATATAACCATAAAAGCCTTAATAAAAAAACAAAGAAGAAATTTCGATTCAAAATGTTTATAATGCTAAAAACTCAATTTTTAGCTTGGCAATTGATAATTTTTGATATTTTTGAAATTTGATTTAAGATGATTGTTTTCAACTTTATGATCTATCTATCACTGGTTCTTTTTTAAAAATTTACTGTATAATTAATAAGACACTAATAGACAACTTATAATTCAATTACTAATTTATTCTATACACTTTTGCTTTGCAATTTCACTCATATACTTTGTTTTAGAATTAAATAAACTTTTTCTACTTTTTTTTGTTAATAGAAATTTATTGTTAATTATCTAAACTTTTTAAAGCAGTTTGGATTGCATGAAATAAAAATGTTTTTTTTTTTAAATTTTAAATAAAATTTAATAAATAATTTCTAATAGTGTAACTGCTTGTCAAATTTTGCTTAATTTAAACATCAGCGTATTTGCATAAAGGCTTTCTGGTGTTAATATATTTAATTGTTTTTATTTATCGAAGAACAGGCATAAAAATATTTATTCAAAAATAAGACCAATTTTATTTATGACTAATTCTGAAAAAATTCTACAGTTTAAAACAATTCACTATAAGTATAATTATACAACTTACCATAGTAAATAATAAAAATATAACTAAATTGACTTGAAAGCTATTGATTGAATATTTATGAATAATAATTTTTCGAATTGAAAATTTTATATTTTAAAAAAATCCAATTTTTTTTTAATTAGAAAATAAAAATATCTTTGAATTATTCATAATTTAAAACAGTTATATATTTTTGATCCAAAATAAAAAAGGAATTTTTTCTCTATTGAAAATATTTTATAGAATTTCAATTTAATTAATTGAAATCCAAAAACATAAAATATTAAATAACACCATGGGTTTAGTTTTTATTTTTTTATAAATAAAAAACATTTGATTTGAATTTTTATTGATATTTAAGAAAAATAATGCCTGTTTATAATTTTTGTTACTGTTTTTTGTAATTTTGTTTGACAGTAACTAGAAAACTTCGACTCCAATCAATTAAAATGTATTCATGCGTCTGAAAACATTTAAAATCAAATTAATTTTTGGATTTAATAAAATAATTCTTTGTTGTCTTGGTAACTAACTTTTGTTTTTAATGAAAAAAGTTTTTATTTATCTGACGCTGGTTTATGGCTGAATTGAAGATTTGATCTGACAATGTTTTGTATTGAAGCACCATCTCAAATATTACCAGAAGATTATCTCTTTAAAAATAGTCAATCAAAAGTTATAAAAATCAAGGATGGAATTGAAATTCATCTTATTCATATAAATGAAAATTCGGATCTGAATCAGAAAAATAATATACTTCCAAAAACAGAGCAATCGGTAGTCACTGAACAAATTAAAAAAGTCAATTTAACCGAACCCATTCGTGATTCAACAAAAGAAAAAAATAATGCTAAAAAAATTTTGAGAGAAAATTTCTTGAGCCTTCAAATGAATAGTCTATTCTCAATGGTTGAGAGTGATATTTTTGAGAGAAAGCAAGAGAAAAACATTATTTATTTGGATGGAACAAATAAATATGGTTTAAAAATTATTTATAAAAAAATTTTTTTGAAGCCACCTGAAAACATTTTGATCCCAACAACAGGAACCATTTTTTTAATTCATGGTGTTGGAGGAAATTCACTAGTTTGGAAACATCAGTTGAAATATTTTTCAGAAAAAAACTATGAATTGATTGCCATTGATCTAATAGGACACGGTAAGAGCACTAAAAGCAAAATATTTTTACATTACGAATTTAATGAAATTTGCTCACATATCAGAACTATATTTGATAAATTTAGCAGAAATTATAATATAATAATTGGCCATAGCTACGGAAGTTCATTTGCGGTGAATTTGTCTCAAGAAAGAAGAGATTTGATACAGAAAGTGGTTCTTATTTCTGGAGGAATGCCATATCCTTTGAGTAGATAACAAGTTTTTTTTTTTCTATTTTTTACCCATTTTTTTTAGATTATATAAATCCTGTTTTAAATGCCCCGCTAATAATGTTTAAACTGATAAAACCTTTCATCGACTGTCACTTTTTTTGGTAACTTTTTTTTTGTTTCTAAATTCTCATACAAATTTTGACTAATTGATTATTCAGTTCTGCATTTAGTCATGATTTTAAAGAAAAAAATAGTGATATGTTCTATATTTCAGCCGAAAGTTTGTTTTATACCATGAAAGGCCAATATTGGCAACCAAGCTATTCAAAGTCAGAATACTTTAGAAACCAAAAAGTTTTACTTATTGAAGGATCAGATGACAATTTTGTGCCTTTTCAAGACGCTTTTGAAATGATGAGTGTAATTTTTTTTTCTAAATTATTTTTTTCTTAAATTAAAATTTTCGTTTAGAGTCTTGAAAAGTGTTATTTAGTTCGAATTGAAAATGGATCACACATGGTCATGTTAGAAGAGCCAGAAATAACAAACAAACTAATTGAATTATTTTTAAATGATTGCTGATTTTTTATTCGATTTCTATAAAAACTCATGAACATTTTGATTTCTAATTTTTTCTTTTTTTTTTGCATTGTTGTTAAATTTAATTTTAATTTTATTAAATAAAAAAATTATATTTCATTGTTTATCCACGTGATCAAAAAAAAAAATTTTTTTTTTATAATGAATGCCAAAAATGAATTAATTTCTCATTTTGTTCCAAAATCTTACGCAGAACAAGCTCACCAGGTTCAAAATTCACGTGAAAACCAAATAAGAATATTACTAGAAAAGGTGCAAGGATAACTTTATTTTGTTTGAAGAAAATAAATTTATTTTTTTAGAGGAAAATTCCCGAAAAAGGATGGTCCGAAGATCAGATAGAAATGTTTCTTGGTGAATTTTCACTTTTAGATAGTAACAATTTTCCAGATAATTGCGGACTTGGAGAAAGAGAAGGTCGGATTTTTTCAAACTTGGTGTCAAGAAGAAACTATCACTTTGCTCATGGAATCGGAAGATCAGGTGATCTAGCAGAAGTTCAGCCAAAAGCAATTGGTTCTAGTGTACTAAACAAACTTACTAATGAGCTTGTTCTTGATTTATTGAAAATTAGCGGTCTCACTAATGTCGTAGATTGTATTATTGCCCCAATCGCAACCGGCATGACTCTTACGTTTTGCATGCTGTCTATTAGACAATTTAAGCCAACTGCCCAATACGTAATAATGCCAAGAATTGATCAAAAATCTTGCATTAAATCAATCACATGTGCAGGTTTGGTTCTTTGTAGAATTTTCTAGTTCAAAATCTATAGATTAGTAAAGGTTTCATTCCTATAATTATTGAACCAAATAAAATTGGTGATGAGTTGGTAACTGATTTAAATGAAGTTGGAAAAAAAATCACTGAGTTAACACCAGAAAAGATAGCTTGTGTTTTGTCCACCACTAGTTGTTTTGCTCCTAGAGGACCAGATAAGTACTAATTAAAAAAAAAAGATTTTTTTAAATTTTAAAAATTAATAAAAAGAGTCGAAGAATTGGCAAGCTTGTGCAAAAAGAATAATATATTTCATTTAGTTAATAATGCTTATGGAGTTCAATCAACTAAATTAACTCACATCCTAAATCAAGTAGATTTTTTGTTTTTTTTTAAATTTGAGAAAAATTAAGTTTCAATTATAAGGCCATAAGAAGTGGTCGTGTTGATGTAATTGTGCAATCAACTGATAAAAATATTATGGTACCAGTAGGCGGTACTATAATAGCGGTTAGTGACAAAGAAACTTTTCAAAAAATTACTGAATTTTATCCTGGAAGGGCAAGTTTTTCTCAATCAATGGATGTATTAATAACAATTTTATCAATGGGAAGTGACGAATATAGATCTTTATTAAAAGAAAGAAAAGAATGCTTTAAATATTTAAAAAGCGAGCTTCAAAAGCTTGCTGAAAAATTTAACGAAAAAGTTCTAGAAACGCCCAACAATCCCATTTCGATTGCTCTTACACTGAATAAATTTGGAACTGCTGGCAAGCAAATTACTGAAATAGGATCAATGCTTTTTACTAGAAGAGTTTCAGGTGTGAGGTATTTATTTATTTCTATTAGTTATTTTAGATGATTTAAATATTTCTTTTTGAATCAGAGTTGTTGTTCCTGGTGTTAACAAAAGTATCGTGTTAAATGGACATGTATTTAACAATTTTGGCTCTCATTCTAACTCAACTGATTATTCTTATTTGACTGCTGCCGCAGCCATAGGTGTAAAAAAATCAGAAATAGATTTATTTATTAAAAGATTAAATAAAACACTTGAATCAGTTAATACTCATAAAGACTAATGTTTGATTCAAATTTATTTAAATAAATTAAGTTTCATTAAATAATTGCTTTAATAATTTTTAAAATTTATTTATACATTATTTGTGAAATTTCAAAAAATATTAATAATGTAAGTGAAGAATACACAATTATTCTCAAAAGTTAAATTTTCTCAATTTTCTCAAACATTTTAGCTTTGTGAATTGGCAAGAAAAATTTTTGTTCAAATTTCATTTCATAAAAAATGATCAAAACGTTTTAAAAGCGTAATTAAATTTCAATGCATGTTTATTTTTGTTTAGTTTGTACTGTAACAATATTCAGCATTGTTGGTTTCAAAATGTTCAAAATCATTCATTTGTACAAATTAAAATCAATACTACTTTTTGGCAAGTTGAATTTGATTACCAATTTAAAATGTCATTTCAATTTTACAAATATCTTTTAATAAATTAAAATTTTTATTTATTGTTTAGAAAAATTAACAAAACTTTCTTTAAATTTATTCAAATAAAAATAAAATGATTAGAACAAAAAAATGAATTAAAAGTTTAGAATTAAAGGTATTTGAATTGATGATACTTCTTTTTTTGAAAAAAATCACATTTATAATGAAAATCTTTAATAAATAAAATATTTGACTTTTCTGTAAAGAAAAAAAAATTCGACAATTTTTAATCAAAACCAGATATTCGTGAAACATGTCTTGTTAAAGGCGAAAATGTGCTTAAAGTGAGAAGGGTACAAGATTGGTTTAAAAGCTTAAAAGTGGTCATACGAGCTTTGAAAGAAAGAATGATCAGGTAGACCAGCCATTCTCGATCAGAACATATTAAATAACCTTTGCATATCACGATACAGAGTTGTTTCTTATGATATGACATATTTCTACAAATGCAATACTTTATTGTGAACAATTAGATTGAATGTATGCTTCACTTCAAGAAAAGCATGCTTCTTTTGTTAATGGAACGCTAAATTTGTTTCTTCAAAATAACGATTTTCCTTATTAATTTTTTTTTTTTGAAAGAATTAAATTTTTTTTTAAACCATACAGAAATATTTTATTTATAATAGAATCTTAATTTCACAATTAATATTTCTTAATAAAGTTGGGTTTTACCTATTGAAATTTTAAAAATATTTAGATATTTATTAATTTCAAATAATATAAAATAAATATTTAACTAATAATTACGGCATTTTTCGAATTTTTTATTCGAAATAAAATTATAAACAAAAATAAGAATAAAACTAATTTAAGTAATAAGTATATTTAAATCAGAATATGAGTTTAAATACTGAAACAAGATTTGAATATATTCGAATTCTTTAAGACTTTTTTTTATTTTAGCTTGAAATAATCGTTCAAAATGTCATTTATCATCAAAAGCATTCGATAGCTTATTTTTGTAATGAATTAGCAAGCCTTGAATAAATTTTCAATCAGTAAAAGTTAATGAATTAAAAAAACAATGATTTAAATCAATTAAAAATGGGATTTAAATCATACAATTAATTCAAAGGAAATTACCATTCCATGGCTTCGTCAAGGCCGGTTCCTTTAATTGCTGATGTTTTAAAAATTTGATATTTTCTATTTTTTAAAGATGGTAATCCAAGTGAGTTTGCTACTTCGGCCGCAGTCATGGCACCTTCAATGTCTTGTTTATTTGCAAAAACACACAATATGGCATTCTTAAGCTCATCTTCCTTGATTAAAAAAAAATAAACATTATTTTATTGCTTGTCTAAAGATGTACCTCTAACATTGCAAACAATTCTGTTTTAGAAATTCCGATTCTATCTCGATCCATACTATCCACCACATAAATGATAGCATCTGTATTAGAATAGTAGCATCGCCAATAAGGTCTTGTAAAATCATTAAAACATGCTTTTTTAGTGCAAAATTTTTACCTTATACTTGTCTGGCCTCCCAAATCCCAAACTTGAAATTTAAGGTTTTTATATGTAACAGTTTCAACATTAAAACCGATTGCTATTCAAGAAAAAAATTATTTTAACTTTAACTAAGTAAATAAACCTTACTAGGAATGGTCGTCACAACTTCACCGACTTGAAGTCGATACAAAATGGTAGTTTTACCTAAAACATATCATTGATAAATATTTTTAGAAGATAAGCAAATAATTTACCAGCTCCATCTAAACCCAAAATGAGAATTCTTCTTTCCTTACTTCCAAACCAATTTGAAAATAAGCTCATAAAACCGCCCATTTTTATTTAAACACTAAATTGACCAGCACTAAACAAAATCACTTTTTAAAAACTTAAAACACGTAGTCGTTAGTTTTTTTTTTAAATTGAGATGACTAAAATATTTTTGCTTATACGAACAAATATCTGAATACATATTATTTTTAATTTATGAATCATTTATTATTTTAATTTTAAATTATAAATTTAAATAGCAAAATAAACTTCAGGACAACAACAACAACAAAAAAGTAATCAAATATATATATTTTTTTTGCGCCAATTTTTTAATCAAAAAAGACAATTAGTATTGAATTAGTAATTTTCTTAATTTTAGTGTCAATGAATGTTTAAAATTTATATAAATATCGTTTTAAATTTTTTTATAAAATAAAAATTTTATTTAAAATTTAAATTTATTTTTTTGATAAATGCAATTAGTTTCAATAAGTTGAATAACTTTGGCGATTATTTTTATTTTTAAGTTTTGACATTTTTGGTTTTTTTAAATTCAAAAAATTATTTTAATAAATTATGTTCAAAATGAGATTAATTTTTTTTTTAGTTTTTATAATTGGTATGAAATTATTTTAACTATTAATGTAATTTGATGGATAAAAATACCATAGAAATAGGAAGCATTAATGATTCAATTAATGAATCATCCGAACTGTCTTCAGGTATGGAAAAAACAGCCGAAGATTCATGTGAAGTTGACTCCAACATTTTAACTAATTCAGACAAAGAATCAAATGAACAAGAAATTGAAACAAAAGATAAACTTTTGGTAAAAAAAAACTAAGCTTTTTTTATGCTTTATAACTAGAATTTGGATCATCTATTAATATTGATTCTTTTTCAGGCAAGAATAAAATTTTTTTTATTTTTAAAATTTTCTAAGAATGAAGATCCTAATGAAATTAGTGATAATAAAAGTTCTGATTCTGATGATTCAATTGAAGAGTCGGAAGTGATTCAACAAACTGTAAAAAATACTATTCCAAAATATTTATCAATTGTTTAACTTTTAAAATATGAAGCGCTTGAAATTAGATAAAAATTTAAAATTCTACCAAAGTCAAATAAAATCAGAGCCAAGTGGAGATTATATAGAAGAAATTCTGAATTGGTCAGATGACTTGCTCGAAGTTCATCATGGATATATTCAATGGCTATTTCCAAATAGGGATCCAGGAATGAATATGAATTCACAACCATTACAGCAAGAAGAATTAGAAGTTTGACTAAAGCTTAAATTAGATTTTTGATCAATTTAAAATTATAAGATAATGAAAAAAGATGAAGAAATAAAAAAAAAACTTATGAAAGCATTTCAAAGAATGCTCAAGTTCTATGGAATGGAAATTAAAAAAGATTCTAACATTGAAAGAACAAAAAATTATAAAGAAAGATATAAAAATTTAATAAGGTTAAAGTATATTTTTTAAAATATGTTTAATAAGATTTTTTTTAAAAGAAATACGCACAATTTTTTAAGAATTACAAGAATTTTAAAATGCCTAGCGGAATTCGAATTATTTGAATATCAATATGAATGGCTGGAATTTTTAATAAAAGAAATATTTGAGACCAAAGAACTAAGAAAATTAGAAAACAGTATGAAAAATTTTTTCATACAAACAATTAAAGATGAT
>PJRA01000172.1:310773-345149 GCA_016987375.1 Brachionus koreanus
GTATTGCAGAGACATTTGACAGTGACAAAAAAAAAAAATTGTTAGATGATTGATAAGACTTTTAAAGTTAAATTAAATACAAGACATTTAAGCTTTCAGAATTTCTGGTTAATCTTGTATAGTTTTATTGCGGAAACAGAGTCAAACCGAACCTTTCAAATATATAACCATGTCAAATCGACTATTGATTTATATTCTTTAGCTCTTTAGTTAACTATCGAGCGGTCTGCAACACCATAAAGTTATTCTGATTCTGAGATATTAGACTTCAAGTACAACACACTTTGAAAAGTGTCCAACTTTGCCTAACGGGTGAGGCATAAGTAAATAGACAAAAGTTAAGCTTACTTTCCCGATAAGGAAAATGATCAGATGATCTAATATATATATATATATATAAACTACTACATTAGCTATAATATTGGAAAATTTTTTTTTTTAAATGCTACTTTCTGTGACTGAAAAAACGCCAAAATATAGTGTCGTTCAGTTTGAAAAAGCAAAGCACTTGAGCGCAAAACTTTCAAATATGCTATATCGCTCACCATGCTCACTTACTTTTTCGGGATGCGTGGAAATGCCGGATATTACACAAATAACAAGTCTTCTTGTCCGGACAGTGTTCGCTTTGTTGGAAAAGAGAAGTTTCCAAAGAAGGTTTTGGTTTGGATAGCCATATGCGATCGAGGAATATCAAAGCCACTTTTTACACCATCAAAGTCGGTCGGTTTTTTGGCGTGAGTTAGCATCTGCTCACTATTCAAGGGACTGCATGGATGGACGAAAACGTAAATTATGTGGCCAAAGACATCAACCCACCAAATGTTCCTCAAGCAAGTCTAATTGAAAATTTTTGGCGTTGTTTAAGTCAGAGAGTATACGAGGTAAGTTGGCAAGCCTCAACTGAGCAGCAGCTGATTAGCCGAATTGAGTTGAAGTTGAAGGAATTTGACTTAAATTTTGTGAAATCGCTAATGGCGGGTGTCAAAGCAAAGCTCAGAAAAATCGGCAACGTTGCAGTTTTTTCTTTATTTAAAAATCGTAATTCTATTAAAAAAATTTTTTTTTACCTTTAAAATACATAAAATTTATTTTATGTATTTATGTATTTTAAAGTCTTTTTTAATTCTATGATATTTGTTGAGCTAAATTACTTAGAAAAAATCAATTGTGGGGTGGTTATGATGAAATAAGAGAAAATGTTTTAAATACAGATTTCGAATGGCTAGTCTGGTGATTTCATTTAATATAAATTTATGAAAAAATTTACTTATTTTTTAATTTTGAATAAAAATTATATAAAGCTTGTGAAATTATTTATTTTTTAAATAAAATTATCATCACAAAAATAAATTAGAGTTTAGAATTCAGATTTTTCCCCTTATTCCCAAAAATTCAAGCATAATGAACTAAATGTTACGTAACTATCTTTTGATTGAATTGCTCGAATTATATAAAAATAACGAAACTGTTTAAGCTATTTATTTTTAAACCAAAATATTTAAAATGTCAATAGAAGAATTTTTCGAGCAACCTAGAGTTGAAGGGGAATATAACCGTCAAATAGTATTTCCCCGTTTGCGTTGGTTATCTAAAAGCAAATTTGAAAAAGAAATTATTAACAAAAATTTAGAAATTCATCCATGTCTCAACGAAAATCAACCGGTTAATAATCGAATTTATATAGGCAAATTAATTCCCAATTTTCATAACTCGTTATTACTAAGCAGTGAACAGCAGTTTGATTCGGAAATAATTGGAAGTGTTTACTTTTCAAATGACCAAATTTGGAAAATGAGAATTACTCTTGATGGGCAAATCCACGAAATAATCGATGGTTTTATGATTTTAAATATACAGGATTCTAGCACTTATTTTTGGAGTTCAAGCGACGCTCTTCGAAATGTTCATCTTCCACTTTATGCGCTCAAATTAGCTTTTGATTCTTCAGATTCTCATTATCAGTATGCGGGCAGACGCTGCAAAGAATCCTTTAATTCTGAATACTCGATTGTTTTTTACTCGAATGCTTGGCTCAAAATGGAAAATAAATTCGAATCGACTTTCGGCAAAATTAAAACCAATTTAGGCTTGCTAATGCTTCCTCATGAAAATATGGAAATAGGCTTTTCAAATTTTGAAATTCTTTGTCTTAAAGCTTCACCAGCTAAACTAAAAATATTGTGTAGATCTTCAGTAAGAAAATATGCAAATCATTCTCAAAAAAATATAAAATCTTTGTCTAATCCGGTAGAAAAAAATATATTTCTTCCAGATTCGCTTGTGAATTTTTTGAAGTATCCCTCATTTTTAAACATGGGTGACTGTATGTTTAAGGGAGAAAAGCTAGTCGACGACAACGGTGAATATGAACTCTCAATTGACCAAGAAACAGGAAATTTAATTTGCAAAAAACTATCTATGCATTTTAGCAAAGAATGGCTTTTAGAAAACAATACAGATTGTATTTTTCTTCATCCATTTAACACCGTTTTTTATTGCAATTCAAAAAAAAAAGCAACAAAAAAAAGATCAATCAATTCAAATAATTCGAACACTATTTTTCCATATAAATTTTTTTTAAATTGGGAAAATTTAACTTTTGAAATAAAATATTCTTGATTTTTTTTCCAAAATATAAAAAAAAAACAGTTAGTACTAATTTTTTTTTTCCATGACAAAGCTATCCATGATATTTTCTAAATTAAGATAGCACAAATCAAGAAATAATCAGTTAATGAACTGTTTTTTTAAAAGCTAAATTTATTAAAATATTAAATACTCGTTAAATGTAAAGGATTAATTTTAAGCTTTAATTAAGAAAAAAAAACTGATAAATAAATCATACTTTAATTCTTGATTAGTGATTTGAACAAACGAAATCAAGAAAAAATAACCAAAATATGAAACAATGAAAATAACCGAAAATTGACTTGGTCAAATTTAATTACTTTCTTATATATTTTATTTAATTTTTGAATTATTTTTTTTTTATAAATTTTGACCTAAGAGGTCTAAGAGGTTTTTTTGACAAATAATAATAATAAAGACTTTTGAGAAAAGTATAAATGTATATGTAACAGTAAAAATCAAAAAAAATCATTTTTATAATTTTACTTAGAAAATTAATAAATTTACGTTCCTGCCAAAAGAAATTTATCTGTATTAAGACCATGTATTTATATTAACACTAGAAGTACCAAGCATTTTTTCAGTTTTGTTTTATTCAAAAATATTTTATAAAAAACTGAAATAATTTATAAATTAATATCATTTTTTAAAGAAAATTTTAAAATCTACATAATTCAAAAAAGATATATTTATTAGAAATCACCAATTTAAAAATTTTGGTGTTTCTAGTGTTAAACTAGTATTAAAAGTAAATTAAGCTTATTTATTTTATTCTTGAAGTCAGGCAAGGATGCGTTCTCTCTCCGTTACTATTTCTAATAGTGAATGATTATGTAATGAAGAAAACAACTGTGCAAGAGGTAAACAATGGAGATTAACAGCAAAGCTTGAAGACTTAGACTTTGCGGATGATCTGGTGTTAATATCTAGTAAAAAAAAAGCATCTGAATATGAAGATTTGGCGAACAACGTTAAACCAACTGCCGAGTGTGTAAACGAATTTACATACTTAGAAAAGACAAAAGAAGTCTGAGTACCTTTCACACTAGAAGCCTGCAAAGAATTCAAAACAAAGAAGAGCTAGAAAAAAAAAGCATTTTGAGAGGCATGTGCTTAGAAAATTAAGAACTAAAGCGGCAGCACAAGTAGCTTAGCTATCACCTCATGCAAAAATATTCCTACCGTTTTTTTTTCTTTCTTTTTTTTTCATTAAATAATTTAATTCAATTAAAAAAAAAATATTTATAAAAAGTAATTCACAGATATAATACTGTAAACACCGTCTTCAATTGTGCTATTCATATTTATTCAATAAACCAAACCAAACCAAACCAAACTGAATTAACTCCAAGCTCATCGAGAGATTTTTTAAAGCTGTTTCTCAATTTTTTTAAAAAACATTGATGTGAAAGACGAAATCGTTAATTGACTCATCGTAGCATCTGTAGATTGAATAAACTAAGTGCTATTTTTGAAAAAAGAATGCGGAAACATGAGACAAAGTATTAAAAATGTAAAAAGAGGTTACTAATTTCCATTTTTAAATGCAAACTGATTGAGTATTCATAAAGTATAAGAAACTTATTTGAAAAAATGAAAAGATTAAGTGTTATTTTAAAATGAATGTTTTACAAAGAAGAAAAATTAAGCTTGTAATAATTGTAATTTGTTTTTTATTTTTTAGTCAAAATATTAACATGAATGTAAATAAATTAAAATTATCTGACTTATAAATTAATATATTTTTATTTAAATAAACTAAATGGAAGGTTTGAAAATATTGTTTTTAGATTCTTTCACTAACATTTTGTACTTATTTTAAAATAGCTAAGCATTCAAAAACTTTGTTCTAATCAATTTTAAATTAGCAATTCCCTATAAATACTTTCAAAAACAAGCTAAGTAGGTCTAGTTCCATTTATGACAAATCTATATTTTCTAGTTAGATATGGCAAATATTTAATTTTTCAATGATTTCATATTTCAGTTAATCGTTTTTATTTAAGTTAAAACTAAATGAATAAATTATTTATCTAAGATTAAAAAAACAATAATAGAATTATTCCCTTGATACTAAATTATTTTAAAGTTTTCAATAAGAAATGAATGCAATAAACAAAATATATATTGCTGTTAATGTTTAGAGAAATTTCTATCATTCATAATATTAGCATTAATCAGTAAACGAAAAAAAGAGAATTGATCAAAAGATATTCAAAGCATTTAATTGATGATTTATCTTAGAAATTTTGGCAAAACTTTTTGAGCAATCGAAGATGTTTATAATTTTTTATTTAAATTTTACAGTTTATTTTAGAGAAATTTATAATTTTCGTGCCGATTAGCAACAATTTAGAAATCGAAGTTTAATAATTTCTAGAGAAGTTTAAGGTTTTTCTTGCTTTTTTTATTTTAAATTTAAAAAAAAATGCGCACTCATATTTTTCTATTCAAAAATTTTATTTTCTAAATGTTTAATTTGTAATCTATTTTTTTTTTGCTTTAAATAGCGTTGGCTTTCAATATATTGTTTTCAATAACACTAAATCTTAGAAAAATGTACTTTCTTTTAAGAGTTCCTTGATTATCAATCAAATCATTTTATTAATACCGTTTCAGGCTTTAAAAAACGTACAATTTGAAAATTAGGTGATTTAATCTTTATAAACAGGCAAAAAAAATATTTTTTAGAGAAGCTTCAAGTCTTTTAGAAAAAAAAAAAAAAAACTTGTCTTTTTTATCATTGGATTATTGTATTATGTCAAAAAATAGTCAAAATTTTCGGAGTTCTAGCGTCCAGCCTAATGAAAAGAAAGAGAACAACGAAAAAAATCAATTCAAATCCATGAAATTTGGGTATCGGAACAATATTTCATCATATTCGCTCAACCAAAGCCAGCAGAGCCTGTTTTTAGGCATAGACGAAGATAGACACGATGATTCTTTTCATAGGTCAGCTATATTTAGCTATCAAGATCCTAACTCTGCTAACAATAACTTAAATAAAAATCCTCAAATTTATATAAATTCAAGTAAGATTGGAAAAAAGTCTAAAATTTGTTTATTTTTAGCCTAATTTTTCAGACTTAGCACTGTTTAATGATGGATATCAAAAACCAAACTCTTTACGTCCTCAAAATTTCAATAGACTAAATGCTAGTGAAAACTATAATTCATTAAATCACTTATTGATTGGCAGAAATCCTCAACTAATTGAAACATCGAGCTTGAGAAGTTTTAATAGCAGCTTCAGCGATTCTAGCTCTTTATTGTCTTTGAATGTTGCCTTGAATAATGATTCCAATAATAAAGATAATAGCATGTTGGAAAAAAACAATGAATCTCATATAGCTCAAAATTATTTATTATTGGATCGATTAAATCAGAGACAGAGACAAAAACAACTTTTACAATCAAAAAAAGATCTGCACCGTCAGCAATTAGACGATTTAAAACACAAACAGTTGAATTTAGAGCAAAAATTTGTCCAACCTAGAAATAAAGCATTAGATTCTGACGTTTTCAATTCAAAATTGGCTTCACATTATTCTCTAAATTCAAATTCAAATTTATCGAGCAATAGCTATGACAAAGCCAAATCAAATTTAAATTTTTCAACAAGATCTTCGAACACAAATGAAAGAATATCTCCATCTAGTGAGAATAAGTTTTTTTTTGAAACAGGTAAAAAAGCACAAAATTTTCAAAAATCAAATACTTTTTCAAATGAAACGATGTTTATTCCTTCTGGCACATGTGCAAATTTTCCAATTAATAAATCAAGTGATTTGTTTATGGTGAAAAAGTCGATGTATGAAAAAAGTTCTCTTGAAAAAGTAAGCTATGATATTTTCATATCATCATTTTGGATTTGATCACTGTTTTAAAGACTTGTTTAAAGTTAAGTTAAGACCCGAGTTTTGTCATCTCTTAATCTTTCTCTCTATACATTATTTAAATGTAGTTAAGTCATAACTGCAGTGAGAGCATGCTAACACTTAACCACTATATAAACCATTAATTATTTGTATTAAGGGGGGATTCCATTAAATATACTTTTAACTAAATTAAATTGTTTTATTTATTTCTTGGCTTTAATCCCTAAAGTCCAAACCCGAGACTTTACAGTTACATAGATAAATTAAAGAATGCATTTAATTTGATTTTTGATTTTAAGTCAAAACAAAAATACATATGCACACACTCATACACCTTGTATTCGTATAAGAAAATAAAAATTTTAATTTGAAGTTGTATTTTAGTTTAATTCAATTTTGTTTTAAAAATAAAGTGCTAAAATTAAATTATTTCTAAGTTAAAAATTAGATTTAGGATATTTTTATTTTGAAAATATAAAGTAGATTTAAGACATTAATCTTACGCAATCATCAGAACAAAAAAAATAAAAATTTTAATTTGTTTATTTGACTGCATTTCTAAATCGGTTGAAATAAACACAATAGAAGTTGTTGATTAAGGTATTTTTGAATCGAAAAATAGAAACCAGAGAAATCAGATTTTCAATAATATTTTATTCAAAAATCAGACATCTTAAAATAAAACAAATTATAAAAAAATCATTACATAATAGAGTAAAGATTGTAAACACTCAAGCCCTGGAATTTTTCACGATATATTTTTAATTTAGCAAACTATATGCCTCTGATTTGATTCATTTTCATCCATATTTAAATTTACATGACATTTTCTTTTAGCTAATAATGTAATAAATGAATTGCTTTGCGAATTTTTTATTAATTATAAAATCGAGCACTCACAATTTTTGTATATTACTTCCAGATTTTATTAGTTTAGACCTAGATGAGATTTATGTTAATTTTTTGTGTTGGGTCCTAGATTTTCTAAATTATTTCAACAAAAATTCTTCTAAATGTATGAAACTATGCTTTCGAATTATTGGAATACTAAAATTTCATTTATAAAATCAAACAATGAAAAAATTCAAATCTATGCCTTGAATTTTCTCTCACATTCTCATTCGAGTTTCTTTAAAGAATCGTGTTTATATGAAACAAATTAATAGCATAAAAGCTGTCTAGATAAAATGAGAGAAAAAAGTTAAATAAAATGATTATGTAATATTTAGTCCCTAGATTAGCTAAAATATAACTATTAGTTTATAATTATAATTACTATTAATTTTGATAGAAATTCCATCATAAATAATTTTGATTGCAATTTCTAAAACATTTTTCCTATTATTCATATTTTGTCAATTAGAACGAGACATTTGTTTAGGTAAAGTTCAATTTTTTTTTATTTTAGATTTTAAAAAACACTTCTACCTCTTCAGTCATTAGAAAAAAATTAATTGATAATTTACTAATATGGTATTGAGGTATCCGTAAATTGGATATTGTTTGATTAATTAAAAAAAAAACTATAAAAATGCCAGTAAGTATTTTTTATTTTCAACTTTTATTCTGAATAAAAATTCATTTATATGTTGTTCATTTGTATTCTTTTTTGAGAAATAACTTTTTTTTCAAACACCAACTCACACGGAAAAAATTCAAATAAATTAATCACATTATCAGACTTGGTCAAAAGAAAGAATTGAAGTAATTTCAAAGTCGCTTGCTTGTCTAATCCAGCTTGCTATTGTTACATTTTAACTATTTAAGTATACAGCAGTGGCTTGCCAAATTCTATCAAAAAAATTTTAGTAAAGGCATGAAAAATTTCAGCAATTAAGTTGGTCACACTCACAAGGACAAAATTAAATAAAGTCTTTTGAAAATTTATATTCGTGAGACTGAAGAAAAAGCAGCATCAGAATGCATAATAAATTCTTAGATTCATATCAAGCCAACCAAAATTTAGATTTGATGTTAAAAAAAATCAATAAATTTATAAGAATTTAAAATTTTCTAAGACTAGATTGATGCACTTTGGTTTCAATAAATAAAAAATATTATAAGGTTTTCTTAGAAAATCTTATTAAGATCAAGATTAAAAACTTCCTGGCTTATTCTAAAAAATCTTACCCTCGTACTGAAAAAATTTGTTTTATTTTAAAATGTTTATCAAAATTATTATAATCATTTCTTTATTTAATTCTTCTCATTTATTTAACTCATTAATATATATATATATATATATATTAATTACTACGGCGAGTCTTTTATGTTAGTGACAAATGATAATGAATACTCTGCTACATTTAGAACATCTGTTGGAGTTAGGCAGGGTGGCGTCCTGTCTCCAAAACTATTTTCGATCTATATAGAAGACGTAATAAAAAAAGTCGAAAAAATCGATGTTGGGGTGAAAGTGGGTGACTTGAAAATCAGCATATTGCTCTATGCTGATGATATAGTTGTTATTAGCAACACCAAAAATGGCAGCCAAGAACAACTAAACGCAATTTCTGATTATGGTAAAACCACTGGAATAAAATATAATCCAGAAAAAACACTTTACATGACATTCAATAATCGTATTAGTAAGAGAGCAAAAGATAGAATAATAAACACGTCTGATAGTCCATTGACCCTAGATGGAAAGAAAATTAAGAGAGTTGATACAATGCGGTATCTTGGGTTCGAAATATCAGATGAGCTCAACAATATTAAACATTGGAACAAGAGGAAGAGTCTAGCCATAAATGCAGTGTCAAAATTGAAGACCCTGGGTATAGTAACAAATCAAATGCATCCAAATATGAAGGCCCATCTTTACAAGACCTATGTGAGGCCAGTTTTAACTTATGGGATTGAGAATATGAACATAAATGCGAGCTCACTGAATGACATTAGAAGAACAGAGGGTAACATAGTCAAAGGACTACTAACTATACCAAGGAGGTGTCGTACAACAAGCTTATTCTTGTCTTTGAATATCATGCCTACGGATTACATCATCAAAAACATTAAGGTTGACTTTTTCAATCGATTAATTGAAAATGAACTCACTAAGAAGATGATGATTGAGCTAGCAAAACAACCGATTCCAGACGACTTCATTTGTGAAATACTGGAACTTACCCGAGAATTGGAAGAGGAAAACATGTCACTACAGGACAAATGCAAACTTGTTAAGCTGAATATCACTACTAAATACCGTTCAAATCAAAGAAACGATGTCAAAGTCCAAAAGCTCAGAGATATATATAAGACAGGGAGAAAAGATAACATATCGGGCTTAATATTCCAGATTTGTAGATTTGATGTAGCTTAGTTTTCAAATCCGACAGTTTCCTATCAATTAAAAGTCAAACATTTTTTTAGGAATGATTTTTTCTTAGACTAATTGTATTTTATCATTGAATATCTAAAATTGTAAATAGAAACTATGGCACTTTTTTAATTTTTTCGGTACCATTTACACACAATTTTGTAATTTTTATATTTTTATGCAAAACACAGTGCCCCTTATTTGACGGGTCACTGAGCAAGTGGTCGGCGATCGGCCTTAGCTTAGAATTAATAAATAAATAAATATATATATATATATATATTAATAAGTTGCGTTTTTAGAATGTTAAAGTGCTAACTTATTATAATATTATGTCAATTAAAATCAAGTCTTATAATATCGTTTATTTCAAAAAGTTTGGAAAAGCTATAGCTAAGATTTGTCGATTGTTCATATTTTTTTCGAATATTTCATTATTTCATTTACAGTTATTTTTTTAAAGGATAAGAAAATGAGCGCAACAGGCCCGAATCAAAGCGGCGCTGCTCAAAATCAACAAGTGAATCAGTATCAAAACCAAACTACACCTGCAGGTGTGACGTCTCCAGCTTCAAGTTCAATTTCAACTGGCGATAGTGTTAATCAAACCCAGTTCTCTTCTAGTTCATGTAAGGTATCTCAGCTGAACCCAATCTCTCCAATTTCACCTTTAATCAATATGGTTTCTCAAACATCAATATCCAATTCAAACTCAAGTAAGAATAATGTATAAATGAATCATTTAGATTTTAATGTTTTTCAATAAAGCACTTTCCGGTGTTGGTCTAAATCAAAATTCAAAAACCACTCATCAAAATTTATCTAATCAGCAATCTTCAACTCACAGTTCGATTGTAACAAATCAAGGTTCTAATCCAAGTGGTGGCATAGAACAGTCTATATCAAATGTAAATAGTCAAAATTTAAATTTAACTCCATCAAACACAAGCTCTTCGACGGGAACAAAAAATATTTCTATTATATTGCCTGGTGATAAGAAGCCAAAAATGATCGGCAGTGGAAAAAAGCCAGACATTAAGGCAGATGTGGTTAGTAGATGAGTCAAATATTTGCGTGTTTTTTAGATGAATTTATTTTAAATTTTAAACAAGGATGTAGCAAAATTAATTCACAAAAACAAAGAAGAACAAAATTTGATTCTTGACTTGAGTAAAAATAATGTAATCAAAATTTAAATATTTGTAAAATATGATTTTTAAATTTTTTTTTTCCGTTTTTTAAAGATAACTATTATTCCAACAGCATTGAAAGAAGTATAATTTTTGTTTTTCAATAGAATATAGGGCTTGATAAAAACTATATTTTTAAGCTTTCGCATTTGCAAGAGCTTTATTTGTACACTAATCGTCTACAACATTTGCCAAATGAGATTGGTCTTTTGTCAAACTTAAGAGTTTTGGCCCTGTACGAAAATTCGCTTACTTCTTTGCCTGAAAGTTTAGCAAATTTGAAAAATCTTGAATTTTTAGACATTCGACATAATAAATTAGTTGAGGTAAAAAAAATTTTTTTCAAATAGGAAATTTATGCTTATTTTTTTTTTCAAATAGATTCCGGATTTTATTTATTCTCTTGTTTCTCTATCAACATTATATTTGCGTTTCAATCGAATTAAAGAAGTTTCAAGTGATATAAAAAATTTAACAGTAAGTAAAATAGAAAACTTTTAAATATTTGTATTTACAATAAAATCATCAATAAAAATGTTTATTAAATAAAAGAAAAAATAATTAAAATTTATTGCTTAAATCAAGTTATTTTTATTTTAGCGACTACAAAAACTGAGTCTGAGAGAAAACAAGATACGAAACTTGCCTCAAACAATCGGATGTCTTGTCAATTTGACAACTCTTGATTTAGGATTTAATCATTTAGAACATTTACCTGATACAATAGGAAACTGTATTCAGCTTACTACTCTTGATGTTCAACATAATGAACTAATCAAGCTTCCGGCATCGATCGGAAACTTAAAACAGTTGTCTAGACTAGGAATAAAGTAAAAAAAAATTATTTTATATTTTTTAATTTATTTTATTTTATAATTCTAATTAAAAAGATACAATCGTTTAACTCATATTCCAATATCGCTTAGTCAATGTGTTAATATGGATGAATTTACCATTGAAGGAAATTGTGTTTCTCAACTACCTGTAACAATTCTTTTAATTAATCAGAAAATAAATAAAAACATTTTAAAAGGACGGACTTTTATCGAGCCTTACAAATTTAAGCAGCATAACGCTGGCCAGAAACCAGTTTGCCTCATTTCCACTGGGAGGTCCTACTCAGTTTACATCTGTTCATGTAAATTTCTGTAAAATATTGGTATCATGAGATTTAAAAACAAACAAAACAAATATTCAGTCTAATAGAATAAATTTTTTTCTTTATTTTTAGGCAAATCAAATTAATAATCATTTTAAATCTTATTGATGTTTCATTTTTTGTCCTTTTTTTGCATAAGAAAAAATATTTTAAATTAAAAAAGTATGTGGCACCAATTTGCAGTGTCGTTTTTAAAAAAAATTTATTTTAACAAGTTTTAATTTTTCAAAAAAGGAAGAATTTTTGTTTTGTTTGTGTATTTGAATTTCACAATACCAAATAATTTAGATCCAATAAGTTCTACTTTTTTTTCAATCAAGTCAATAAATATGCAGCACAATCAAATTGATATAATACCATATAGTATATTTTCATTTGCCAAGCATCTTTCATCGTTGAACATGAACAGTAATCAATTAACATCGTTACCTTTGGGTATTCATAAGATCTATTAGTCAAAACTTTATTGGGTCTAAATGAAATTTTTCTAGATATTGGAACTTGGACTAGCATGGTCGAGCTTAATCTAGGAACAAATCAATTAATATCTCTTCCTGATGACATAAACAAACTTCAAAATTTAGAAGTTTTGATTTTGAGCAACAATTTATTAAGAGTAATTGAAAAGTTTTAACTAAAAGAATTAAAAATTTAAAAATTTTTAGCGCATACCTCAATCGATTGGTAATTTGAGAAAACTCCGCACACTAGATTTAGAAGAAAACAAGCTTGAATCACTGCCAAGTGAAATAGGAGCATTAAGAGAATTGGCCCGTTTAGTTGTAGCATCGAATCAATTAACTCAAATTCCAAGAACTATTGGATCATTAACAATTCTTCAGTATTTAAATGTAGGTGAAAATAATCTTTCCAGTATTCCAGAAGAAATTGGTATTTATTGATTGAATTTTAACTATGGCGTTAATATTTTAAATAATAATTCTAGGACATCTTGAGAACCTTGAACATTTATATTTAAATGATAATCCAAATTTGGCTACTTTACCACTTGAACTAGGACTATGTACAAAGCTTCAAATAATGTCTATAGAAAACTGTCCTCTTCATAAAATGCCACCAGAGATTGTCGGTGGTGGGCCATCTCTAGTAATTCAGGTATTTTAGTAGATTATTGAGGAATGCAGTCTTATTATTTATCTTTTATTTAATTTTAGTTCTTGAGAGTACAAGGACAGTACTCAAACAATTAATATTTCATCAAAAAAAGATTTTAGTCAATCGACAAAATCAAATCAAATGTATGTTTTAACTTAGAAATTGTTTATAAATTTTATTGTTTATTCGTTATTTTTCCAAAATATTTTTCATATTTGTTTATTAAAAATATTTAAACTAATTTTTTTGAACTTTTCTAAATTTTTAAATAAAATTTCTATGTTTCCATGTTTTTATTAAAATTCTTGAATTTTATTTTATTTTTTTTTTAATATTTTTTATATTAAAGAAAGTCTTAACTTAACTTTAAACTATTTAATTAATCGATAGGTTTTTTGAAAAATAGTTGAATAAAAAAAATTATTTAGAAATACGAAAGCTTAGTTTGAATTTAAAAAAAATTAATCAAAAAAATTGTGAATGAGTCAAATTGAAACAAAAATTTCTTTTAAATAAAAAATCAAAGAAATAAATAATTTAAGAAAAAAATATTACGTATTTCAATTGAAGACCGATATGACCTGCATAAATATTTTAAAAAACTTTAACTATAAATTATAATAATGGTAAAAGTAAAACTTTTGATCTAATATTACTTTTTTGATTTTATTTGAACATTTTAAAATGCGATAAGGACAATTTCCCATATTTTTAAATTTTTGTAAACAAATTGTTTTATCTATAGTGTCCCAAATCATAAGATGTAGCCAAACATTTCAACTTTGAGTATATCAAAGATATTTCAATTTCAAGATAAATAGATAAAATAACAAATACTTGAAGTTTTTGAAATTACTGCTTTTTGATAGTATGGAACAGAAGCAGCCATATCCATTGAATTTGTCCAACGCCACCTTGAAAACTTTCGAGGTTCTACTGATCCAATGAATCCACTCAAACATTTCTTAATAGAATGAATATGTGGGACTACTCTATTTGAATAGAAGCCTTGTCTGGCAGTCACCATACTTTTGCAGAAAGCTTTTTCTGTTCATTTTTATACAATTGCCTTCTAATATTGCCGTTTTCTCTACTGATACAGATAAAGGGACTTAATTTAGCTTTGTATTTTCGAATCCACTTGCTATTTTATAAATTTATCAAAATCTTTTTGATTGGATTGCAAACTTGCACTGCAAATTCTACGTGAAGTCTCACCATAGATGTATATAATTTTGCCCATTACTTCTTCTGTAAACTAAATCTTATCGCTTAAGCATTCCTAGGATCTTATTTACTTTTGTACATGCACTTTTTGCCTTTTTACACTTAAAATCAGACGATACCATCACTCCTAAATTTCTCTTGCAGCTAGTAACCTCTAGCATTACATTCCGACTCTCTTAACACTAGAAGCACCAAGCATTTTTTTACGTTTTTTTAATTCAAAAATATTTAGAAAAAAAAAACTAATAATTATATTAAGTAATATAATTTTTTAAAGAAAATTTTAAAATACACACAAATCAAAAGAGATATATTCATTTGAAAAATCTATTCAAAATATACAAGGATTTAAAAATTTTTTAAGTGAGTCAAAATGACTTGTTTAGTGCTTCTAGGGTTAATTAGTTTAACACTAGAAAGCCCGGCTGATTTCTCATTAAAATTTCAAATAAAGCAATCAAGATAAATTAAACATTTTCTTTAAAAATTTATTCATTTTTTAAAAAATTAAAGTCAAGATTTTTAGATGATAAAAACCGTTTTTTAAAATTTTATTTACTTGTGGTAAAAATCAAGTTTCAATTTTTCTAAAAGGGGTCTAAAAAACCCCTTGGGCGTTCTAGTGTTAAGCTATATACTTATGCCTTTCATCAAAAAACGGCGGACTGGTTTCGACTGGGTAATATTTACAGTGTGGACGATCAATTGGATGCAGTAGCCTTTGTGTCAGATCAGAATTGTTGCTCAAAAAAGTACTTGAAAAGCAAATAAGCGCCTCCCCATTATCCGCATAAACTTGATTTATAGTAGCAAGGATTTTTGGGTATTCAGCATTCATCTGCACCTTGAAACATAATCTGGAAGGTCATTTCTTAATAGAATGAATAATATAGGGCCAAGAACAGATCCCTGAGCAACTTCACTTAGAACAGGAGACTGTGATACAGAATTTCCAAGTACTAAATATTAAATATAAAATTTTCAAACCTTAGCTCGGATTTTATGTATAACGCGTTTATGTGGCACTGTATCAAAAGCCTTAGAGAAATCAATAAATACTTTCAATTTCATTTTATTTTAATTTTAAATTGATAAATCAAATTACTTATAGAATTTTTTTGCAAAAAGTTTTAATAAAAAGTTAAATTGAAAATAATATAGCCACATTTTCCTTGATCAATAGTAATTCAATATTTTGTTAACCCGTTTTTATTTTCTAACTGATTTTTTTAAATCGCTTAGGTTTATTACATTTTGGGATAGATTTTGAGATCACACTATCAAACTGACTGAATAATATTAATTCACATATAATTAAATTCTATTTTAATTGAATCAACTAAAAAAAATAGTTTAATCATTTATTTAAAATATTCTTTTGAATAAAAAAGCATATGAAATTATTAGCCTAATTTATTTAAATTCAATCTTGAAAATTATTATCTAATATGCGTTTCTCTTAGATTTGGCAAATCCAACTCTCATATTGCTAACATCAAACTCAGTATAATAGCTTCCAATAAAGACATCTCCAAGAATCCAAAGAGGTCCAGCTAAGAATAAAATTATTTTATGATTAGACAAAAATATGCTTTAATTAATTTACCTGGCGCAGGAATGTCCATTCCAATGAATCCACTCAAACAAATCGTTTGTCCAAATTGAGCCACCTTTTAAAAGAATGATTCAAGAGTTTCTTGCAACAATAAAAATTATTTGCTTTTACTTTTAAGACATAATCATTTCCATGTAATACAAATTGTTTTCCATTTATTACAAAAGAAATATCTAAATAAAGTTAAATGAAAGAAAATTGTTTTTTTTTAAGTTAATTTTTTTACCTGGTAAGCTGTCAGTTAAATTACATGGTATCATAAACTCTCCTCCTGCAATAGGTAAGGCTCCAATTATTTGATTAATTTTCGTTACTTCATCTTTTGGGCCAGCTAATAGAGAAGTACCAGTGTCAGCAATAGCTTGACATCCACCTTGACAGAAAGAAGAATCCTTGACGTTAACTCTGAATTTTGAAATCTTTAATTAAAGTAATTTCAAATTTATCTTATAATACCCATCCATCTTGAATTGCCAATATCCAACTCTAGTTACTGGAGCATATGTAAATTCACCTTCATAGTAGTTCGGATCTGAACCACCAAAAAACAATTCTCCGCCTTTTGGATTATCAGGATCACTTAAAAAAATAAGCTGGTTTGCCAATATTTTTCACCATACATTTTAATTTAATTACCGATCAAGCCAAAATGAAAATACATTATTCTGCACTAAACCTTGATTAAACATATTACTAAAAACTGTTTCAACATTATCAACTGAAATTTTTCTAAAAGCCATCCCCAAAATTCCCTAAATTAAACCAATAATTAAAATAAATTTTTTCATTTTTTAAGAGATTACATCAAATTTAGCGGCAACAAAAGTAATGCCTTAAGTTTTCTTTAATTATATAAATTTAATATGATAAAAAATAAATGTGCCTGGTTGGTGTGTAGCTTCAGCAAAAACTTGATTTTTCACTGATAAACCAGCTATAGTTACAGTGTCTTGACTTAAAAAGCCTGTCAAACTTCCAGTTCCATACTGAATTTCAAATTTTGTGTCATTGCGTACATAAGTTGATGACTTTTCACTGTGATATTTATGATGAAGAACTAAATAATAATTTCAATTTTAAGAAATAAAAAAATTAAGATTAATTACGGCATGCAATGTCAGTTATGGCACATTTGCTTGAAGGAACCCATAAATTGCTGGAGCCAGTATCAAAAATTACAGTAAATTTCTGTTCAGGAGTACCAATGGAAATAGGACCATAATACTGAGCGTCTAAATAATTTGATAGTGGTTCTGGAATTGGGCTCGTGTATTGATACTTTCTTCTAAACCATGATGTTTGAGTGCCAGCAAGTTTCAATTGGTCTCTAACTGAATCAAATTTTTGAAGCTTGATGCTATGCTTTAATTTTAGTACCATTTTTATAAATATTTATTTTGAAGATTATTACCTAGGAAGAGAATCAGAACTTGCTAGCAGTTTAAAAATGAAAATAGCCAAAATTAGTTTCATCTCAATTCGAAAACAAAAAAAATTATAATTTGATACTTTAAATAATTTTTTTTTAAATATATCTTACTTTAATAAGATAATTTTCTTACTTGAAGATAATTTAGTCCAAAATTTATATTTGTATTATCAAATATTTTCTTAAGATAAAAGTCACATGGTATTTTAAGTTCTAAGTTAATCTCGTAGTTTTATAATTTCGAATATATTTTTTAAAACTGATAAATTTTTATTCTATAATTGATTTCATTTTTTTAGAGATGAAAACTTTAATTTTTCTTGGACTCTTGATTGGATCGATCTATGGTCAAGGTCAGATAGATGATACATTTTGTAACTTAGATAACATTGGTAAAGTGCTTTAATTTATTGAGAAATATATTCATTGTTTTTAATGTTCTAGTTCCTGATGATGGCCAGCAAATTCAAATTCCATTACACAATTCTTCTGAAAGATTTCAGATTTCAGCTGAAAAAAATTCTAATAAAAATTCGTTTACCATTGAAATAGATGAATTTTATGATGGTCTTAGCAACATAGGGATATCTATAAATACATTTGTTGGTCAAAAGATTTACACTTATAGTTATTATGATCAAAATGAACTACTTCTAGTTGAAAGTAGAATACATAAACTTTTTAGAAATTGAAAATAATTATTGATTTTCCAAAGATGATAAATGCAAAGTTTATAAGCTAAATGAATCATACGGTTTAACGCCATTTTATGTTGTTAATACGCCTGATGGAAAAGAGCATATTATTTCAGAATTGGGTTTTTTTTTGGCAAATCTTAAAATTCAAGTTATTATTTAAAAAAGAAAAAATTAAATAAAATTATTTTAATTTTTTTAAATAGACTGCGTATTTGGGTTCTAAAAATAAGATAAGAGGTATTCCTGTTAGAGAGTGGCAATCTTGCCTATATTCGGATAAAGATAAAGCTACACTTAAAGTCACAATTTCTTTTTCAAGTAAACTTAGGTTTTTATTTTGCCTAAATTTTATTCGAGAATTTTTAAGATGATAAAATGTGGATTCCAGCTGTTTCAGTTCCTGGTTATGAATCAATACCAGTTCAAACAAAGATAGAGTACAAAACTAAAGATGGAAATTATTATACAGAATATATATCTTATACTCAATTCAAACCAGGAATTCTTCTTCAAGAAGAAGACTACTTTGTGAGATAAAAATAGTTTTTTAATAGAAATATTTATTTTTTTTTTATTTTAAGACTCGCTCTGGTGTTTATTGTGCAGGAAGACTTTCAAAAAAACCTTTACCTAATATTCCCCAGTCATTTTCATTAGTTCTTCAGGCAGCCCAATCTAACGCTGGTGCAGACAGTCTTTTTGGATCAATATCAACTAGTAGAGTAATTTTCAATAAACCATACAAAATTTTATCTAAAACTAAATTTTTAGTTGGAATTTGACTATGACAAGAAACTTTTTAGATACGATTATAGAGTTAATGGAATTAGATATACCGAAATACATGATAGAAATACTAATTTAAAATATGTCTTAGATAGGTATCATCGAAATTGTTCGATACAACTCATGCAAGACTTATCTATTGAAGAAAATCCGTTTGAATTGTTTGAATTTAATAAGGATCCTCCTTTTGAATATGTTGGACAAGTAAAAAAATAAAAAACAAAAAGAAAAAACACTATAAATTTAAAATTTGTAGAGAAGAGTAAGAGGTATTAATACTGATGTTTGGATTGCTCCTAGAGGTGGTAAAAAGTTTAATGGAACGTGGGAATGGCATTTTATGGCTGATGGTTGGGTAGTGCAAGAAACAAGTGCTGTTAAACGCAATGAACCATTACTGCTTTTATTTAATTTGAATGTTCCTTCACCAAACGGAAATGTAAATGATTCAATTTTTAAAGGATAAAATTTTTAAAACAAGATTTTCTTAAGATCAAAAGACCTATTTATTATCACATATCAAATTTTGATCAAACTCGCATTGATATATTTGATTTTGATGTTTCAACTTGTAAAAGTATCAAAAATCAGCATTTAAGATTTAGTTTAACAAGTAAGTGAAAATTTGAATATTTGAATGAATTTATTGAAATTATTTGTAACAACCTGAAGCTGATAAATATGAAATAATGAAGAGCAATAGACTTTCGTTAAGAGAAGGGCTAGTTAATGCTATCAAAGAAACAGCTAATATCAATTATATTCGTATAACTCAACTTGAAGTAATAATGATTATCAATTTTCTCAATCAAAGATTATTTAAATATTTTTTAATTTAGCCAATTTTTGACAATGGAACCTGCCAAGTAATATTCACTTTATTGGATAGATCCACACTTGGAATTGGAGATCAAATTGAATTGAAAGGTATAGTTTGCCTATTTTAGATATGCAATACAGCATGTAATTATTATATTAGATGCGATCGCAAGTCTTAATAGAACAATATCTTCGTCCAATTTGGTTGTAAAATTTAATGATTTAAATAACAAAGTAGCTCTTTAAAATTAGTGTTAAAAATAATCCCTAAATATTTTAATTTTTAGACTTATGAAGTAAAAGTGGACAGTGATAGTTTAATTATGTTAAATCAAAGAAATGGAAGATACGAATATTCTTATTATGATATAAAAAAGGGATACAGCGGAGGAGTTGTTGCCGGATTTGTAATTGGCTTTTTGGTTATTGGTTTAGTTATTGGAATTTTTGCAGGAGTTTTTTTCATTATTAAAAAACAAGCACCATTTATGGGTCAACTAAGTTTTTTCAATCCTAACTTCAAAAATGATGCCTAATTTTATATTGATAAACACTTTTTTTTTAAATGAATAAACTATTTTTGTTTGAAATTCAGAAAAAAAAATTGTAAAACTTGTTTTACATGATAAATATTTTAATTTTCAATAAAGTTAATTTCAATCAAATATTTTTTATTTAAATTTGAACAAAACATTACATCTAAAAACTAAAATTATTACTCTGTTCAAGTCACATCGAATTAGGTAAACACTCAAAGATCGAAGGGGTTTTTTAAACCTCTTTTGTTACTTACTCTTTTTTTGTTTTTTATTCAATAAATTTAATAATTTTTTTAAAATTTTTTTTTCAATAATGTCTAAAATCAAAAAAATAATAAAATTATTATTAGAAAAAAATCTTGTTTTTTTAAAAGTAAAAAATCATGTCAAATTGGTCGAAAAATTCCTCCAGCCTTTGAGTGTTAAAATATAATTTCCGTTTATCAAAAAAAAAATTAAAAAAAAAAACAAATATATCTTATCTTTTTAGTTGACTTGATAATTCAATAATTTAATCAAATTTTGCAAAAAATAACACAATATTTCTCAGCATATTTTGTTACTTTTATCTCTTCAGTTTTTATCATATCCAAGTTTTTTATTTAATCAAAGCAAGTGATTTTTTGGATTTTGAATGTTGATTTATTTAATTTTAACTAATTTAAAGTAGATAAAATTTTCAAGTAAAAATCTTTTTTTAGGATAATTTGTAGAATAATTAAAATAAGCAAACTAAACAAATTTAATTTATAAACTTGAAAAAATGAATTTCATGCTGAAAATATTATCTATTTTGATTTTGTATTCAAACGGAATTTTAGCCCAGCAAGACCTAGAATTTTGTGACATAAACAATCTGCGTATGAATTTTGTTCTTTTCTAGATGATTCACAGTTAATAAAAAAATTATATTTTTAGCTGCTGATCCGCTACAACTTAAAATTCCAACATTAAACGATACGGATCAATATCAAGCAGTTTTGGAAAGAAATGATTTTGGCGTGACAGAAGAAATAATTGAATTTTTCGATGGAAAAGCTAATCTTGGTATAGCTATTACAACTCTAGCTGGAAAAATCACTCGAAGCTACGCAAATTTCTTAAGAAATGAACTGTTATTAGTTGAAGGTAAAATACAACTAATTAAATGCTAAAAAAATTGAGAATATAATTATTAACTTTATTAAATTAAGGCAAAAAATGTTCATATAGAAAATTGAATGAGTCATACCAACTGACACCCTTTTTCTTGATCATTGATGATCAAGGAAAAGAGCATATAGTTTCTCCTTTAAATTTAGCTCTTAAAAATTTAAAAGTGAGCAAATTTCATTCCATTTTTAAAATTTAATTGAACTTATTTTACTTTAAAAGTTTGTTTATACTGGTTCATCAAGTTTTATAAGAGGTATTCCGGTAAATGAATGGCAAACATGTACATTTAACACGATAAAAAAGGAAACAGTTAAAATTACTCTTTCATATTCGAGTATTTAATTTTTTTTATAATGCTTATTTAACAAAAAATTATTGCAAGATGACAAAAAATGGTCACCAGCTCAAATAATTCAAGATTTTCCATCAATTCCAGTAGAAGTATTGATTGAGACAAAAAATCAAAATGGCGATTACAATAGCGAAAATTTTTCTATTTTTAAATATAAACATGGAATCGATTTGGAAATTGAGGACTACTTTCTTCCTCCTGGTGTATTTTGTCCTGGTCTGCCAAATTCCTCTCCTTTGCCACCAATTCCAAAATCATTTTCGTTTGCAAACCAACTAGTTGAAACTTTTGAAGATGTTCTTGATAAAGCAGGTAGAGTTGATAGAATTCGAGTAGGGTTTTAAGTTTGACAAAATTAAAACTTATTTAAATTTCATTAAATTATCCAGGAAGAATATGATTTCGAAGCAAAAATTTTCAGATATGATTACGATATTAAAAACACACCAACTACTGAAATTCATGACTTCAACACAGGTGATCAAATACTTCAATAATTCTTTATCATATCATATTTTTTTTAAACTATATCATTAAATTTAAAAGGTTTAAACTACATAAAAAACAGACTAACAGGTGGTTGTAAAATTGAAAAGCTAAAAGGTGGTTCACCTGATAGCCAAAAAAATGGTACACTAATAGAAATTCGTGATCCTGTGTCATTTTTTGATTTTGATAATGCAGAAATTCATTTTGTCGGGCTAGTAATAAAGATTTGATTTGATTCAACTAAAAATTTAAATTATTTTGTTAAGAAAAGAACTGATGGCATTTTGGCAAATATTTGGATTGGAAAGAAGAAAATAAATGGCCAAGATGCGATAATTGAATGGCATTTTTTGGCTCAAACTTGGAACAAAACTGAATGGACTCAGCAATATGAAACTACTCCATTGAAAATCATTATTTTTACTCCAGCTGTCATTCCGGGAACGAACATTACTGTAAAAATCTATAAAATAAAAGAGTTTGTTAAATCTGGTACTAAATAAGGCAGATGATCAAATTTTAACAACCATGTTAAGAAAAAATTTTTTATTTAAAAATTAAGTTTTAGTTTGCTAAATATGTTTTTTTTAAGGTATAAAAATGGAAAAAAAATTAAAAAATGCATTTAATTTTAATTTTTTCTATGAAAACGATCTTTAAGATTTGATCTTTAACTTCTTTTTTCCAAAAATACAGCAAAAACAACAATATAAAAAAATGTTAAATTGTCTTTTTAATTAATTTTACACCAAATTTAACCAAACCATAAAGTGACCAGATAACTGTTTAATTACTTAAAGGGTACTGCAAAATTTACAAATAATATATTTTATTTTCGCGAACATGAATTGAATATTTATGATTTTAATATACGACCTTGTTTGGAAGATCGACCAAGACAAACATTATCTATTTCAATTTCATGTATTTTTTTATTTTATTTTTGTAAATTAAAAAGAATACAATTAATTTTTTTTTATTAAAGCTAAATATACAAATGTCATAGAATCTAATCTTCTATCATTTAGTCGTGGTTTCGTAATGGCTATTAAAGATGCTGCCCGAATAACAATTCTAAGAATAACACCACCAAGGGTAAAACCAAAAAAAAATATCATTAATATTTAATTTTTATTTTTTAGCTTGCATTTTCAAAAGATATAATTATTGCATCTTTTAACATATTCGAACGTTCCGAATATGGTGATGTTATTATACCAAAAGATGACGTTATTTTAGAAGGTAAACTGATGAAATTTTTATGAATTTTATTTTAACAAAAAAATACAACTATTTTAAATTTAAGATGCTGTTGAAAATTTGAAAAAATATTTTGCTCAAAATCAACTTGAAATAAAATTTTTGGATGATTTTAAAAATGTAGGACTTTTTAAATTTTTTTTTCAGCCCAAGATGATTTTTTTTAAAAGAATGTATCGGTTTATGGTTTATCAAAATCACTCAATGATCATTTTGAATCTGATGGTATTGAGACTATTCGAATTGGAAATATAGATAATGGATTTTCTGGAAGTAGGAATCATTGATAAAATTCTTTTTCGAATTAAATAAAATTTCTTTTTTTTTTTAGTTTCAATAGCTATTATTGTAATTGTAGTTTTGATAATGGGAAGCTTAATTGGTCTTTTATTGACTATTTTACACAAATATGAAAAAATCAAACTACCACTAGTTAATTGATAATTGATTATTGGGCTAAAATTTTTTGGATTTAAAAATAAACTTTGCTTATCAAAAATAAATTATAAATAAAGATTAATTTAAATTATTATTCAAATTTTTTTATCAATTCGAGTTAAATTAAATTTTTTATTTCTTGCTTTTAAGCAGCCAAATTTATCTATTAAGATTTAAATAATTTTGTGATAAACTAATCACGTTATAGATAATTTTCTTTTTAAGATAATTAATTTATGAAAAAAAAAACTATATCAAATCAAATAGGATAATTGTGCAAAGTATATGAAAATTAAATTGAATTTTTTTTAAACAATTTATCAAAATGTCTAATACTTGGACGAAATTATTTTTTTTTGTCTTTTTTGTTCAGTTAAATTTTACTTATGCGCAAAATACAGTATGTCAGCCATCATGTAAGAGCTTATGCATAAAAAAAAATTGTTTAAAAGTTTAATTTTAGTTCCGACTGACCTAAAAATACCTAATTTGCCTGTTGATGGAAGATTTCAAGTGTTTATAGAAAAAAATTCAGACGGAATTACTGAAGAAACAACTGAAATATACAACGGAAAAGAAAATGTTGGAGTTGTCACATACTTTTTGGCATCGATTAAAACAAAAATGTACTCATATTTTAATCTTAATGAGCTAATAACTGTAGCAGGTTTTGTTTATTTTTAATTTTGTTTTGAATTTTGTTCAATTTAAAAAAAGGGGATGTTTGCAAAGTATATCCTTTAAATAAGTCCATTGAATTGACTCCCTTTCAAATTATTAATGTTAATGGATCACAGCACATTGCGTCTCCTTTGACAGTTCTTTTATTTAGCCAACAATTGAATGTAAGATTAATCAAAATTATTGTTCAATTTAGTTAATAAATCAAATTAAGTTTAATTATATTGGATCAAATAGTTTCGTAAGAGGCATACCTGTGAACGAATGGCAATATTGTCTTGAATCACCTCAAGGAAAGTCATTTTTAAAAATAACAGTTTCATTTTCAGGTAATAGAAAAATTATCCTATTTGGAAAATAAATTAAACTTATCGAAAAAAGATGATAAAAAGTGGACACCGGCTGTGCCAATAAATTCTTTTCCCTCAATTCCACTTCAAGTTTCAATTCAATATAAACTCGAAAATGAATCAAATTCAAAATCAGATTTTTATTCTATCACTAAGTTCAGGGAATTTGTTATTATTCCTGAGGAGGACTATTTTGTAAGTTTAAAATTATTATTTTTTATTTCTACATCAAATTATTAGCAAAATAATAAAATACTTATTTAATATTTAAAAAAAATAATTATAATATTTAAATTATTTACTGATTTATTTAAAATAATTTATTCTTCATTGTAAATTGTTTAAACTGATCAAAATATTTATTATACTAATCAATTAATATATGGTCTTTTATTTACTTTTATTGTATTCCAAGACTCCTAAAGGAATTTATTGTCCTGGTCGAAAAAACTTAAAGGAAGTTCCACAGATTCCAGATTCATTCGTATTTTCATCTCAAGTTGTTGCACCATTTCCAAATTCATTTGACAAATCTGGAATAGTAGAAACATTATTTGTACTTTTTTTTTTAAATTTATTCATCAATCTTTGATAAATAAATTTTAAAATAGGAAGAATACAATCTAGAAAACAATCTATTTCACATGACTTACAGTTCGGCAAACTCTTTAAGCGACGAAATTCATGATTATAGCACGGGTCTTGTATATACATTTGATAGAAAGACAGGAAATTGTATGATTTCCAATATTACTGGATCAAGTGTTGATACAAACAAGAATGGTTCATTTGTGTACTTGAGAAACCCAAATCAGATTTTTGACTTAGATGGATCAAATGCTCAGTTTGTTGGACTGGTAAGTTCATGTTAAAAAAAGGCTCTTGAATTAAAATCCAAATTAGAAAAGAGTTAATGGAATTAATTGTAATGTTTGGATAGGTCAAAGAGATTTCAATGGCATCAATTCGAGCATTGAGTGGTATTTTTTGTCTGATTTTTGGAATAGTACTGACTCTGGTATTGAGAAAAAAAATTATCCAGTGCCAATACAAATCATAATGTATTTTCCAGTTAAACAAAGTCAGAAAAAATATGTAAATTAAAGCAATTAGAAAAATTTTAGCTTAATATTTTTCAAAGGAAATAACAGAATTAAAATACAACATATTTGCATTTAGTCCAGTACCTTTCATTGCTCGCGACTATAGTATAAGTGGATGTCATGAAAAATCGCCAAAAAAATATTTTACCTTTGAGCTTGGTGGTAAATATTAAGATTTCTGAAAGTATTCTAAAATTATATTTAAACTTTTAAATAAAAAGCTGATTTGTCGCATTTAATACGATCGAATTTATATGAATTTAAAAGGTCTCTGATAAAAATTCTACATGAGAAGATAAAAGTTACAATCCTTAGAATATCTCAAATGGAAATAGAATTCGACACCAATGGTGTGTTTGTCTTTTTCACTTTATTAGACAAACCAGACTCATATGGTCCAGTTCCTTATCCGAAAGATGACTTGCCTCTAGAGGGTTTTATTTCGCAATTGCTGTCACAACATTTTGTTTCTAATCAAAGTTTATTTAGATGCAGCAATAGAACTAAAAAAAGCTATTGAAAGCGATAAAATTCAAATAGAATTTAAGTCATATGATGATAATGATGTATTTTAAAAAAAAAATTCAATTTATAAATTATTATTCTACATTAAAAGGAATACATTGTGCCAGTTATCAAAAATAGCTTGGTTGAAATTGGAAATTATAAAGAAGGATTTGTGAGAATTAATACTCAAAATAAGAACGGAAATTTCACAGGAAGTATTATTTACATTTTTAAAACTTCATAAAATATATAAAATTATTTTATTTAAGCTGCAATAGCTATTGTAACAATTGTGGCAACTGTTAATGGAATTGTTTTTGGACTCTTTTTGACCGTTTTGATCAAATCGAAAAAAATCAATCTTTCGTTTTTGTAAACAATGAAATTGACTAATTGAAAAGAGAATATTTATTATTATACTTGAATTAAATTAATTGAAATTTTAATGATAAATTAACATTTAACAAAAAATTAAAAATAAAATGCTTTAAATAATTTTAAATTTAACATTAGCTTTTAATCATTTATTCAAAAAAATAAAACAAAAACAGACATATTCATTGATATTTTTACTTTTACCTCTAAACTAAGTTTTGTTAAGCTACAACTTGCTCTTGTAAATTTTGACCATTCTTAGTAGCAGGTTCTTGTTCATCTTCGAATTCAATAATGAACGAGATTTCGTCTTCGACCACTTCATTTTCAAATGACTTTGAGTTTCGATCGGCTGGCGGTTAAGAGTATCTTTATTCTTAGCAGGCCTTCCTTTCTTTCTGTTTTCAACCAGTGGCACATCTTTTGCGCTCTCGTGCCATGGCCTACCTCTGTCGAGACAAGTAATAGCTACTATATGTTTGCACATATAGTTTTTTTCCAAAAGGGACAAGTACACGTACTCTTTCTCCATTCAGCATTTGAGTATATTAACACATTTATGATTAACAGTTGTCAATTAATATTTGTCTGATTAATTAGTTGATACCAATTAAACAAAAATATTTGTATCACATAAACAAAATAAGTATCATTTTCAGCTCGACCAGCTACACAATAAAATAAAAATAAAAAATAATAAATTTAATTTTATTTTTAGTATCTTATTTGTGAATTTTAGTATCATTTTTATTTTTTTTTTTAGTAGCAGAAATATAAATTTAGTATCAGCATAAAATATAAGCGTTTTATTAATAGCCCATTTTTTTCTCCAAAATTATAAAAAAAAGAGTTTTCTAAACGCTGTAAAATATCGTCTTAGTTTCATTAATTGCTTTAATTGCATTATAAATAAATCAATAGACTTTTATAAAATTACTTAAATTTATTTAATTTTTTAAATAATTTTCTAAGTTCTTTAGCGTAAAATTAGTTTAAAAACAAAAAAATTATTTAAAACTTAATAAATAAATATAATAAATAATAAGCAGGCTTGCGAAGATGTTTTACTAGGAAGGCAAATAGGTTTGAAGAATTGGATCATGTCGCCTCTTACACGACGCTCTTGGAGCGTTTGTGGGCACAAGACAGCAAGTCGGTCTTCGTAGCCCCAATTTTTGATTATTGAGACTAGTTTTGTAGCTCTTCCCTGGACCTTCTCGAGAGCGTCTATATCTTTCTTGCTTGAAGTTGCCTCAACAATTCATGCTTATTCCAGATGTGGTTTTTCCAAATTCGCAATACCGAGTCTTGAAAGTCTCAGTGGTATAGTATTTGAATGTTCTTCTTAACTGACCGAGTACCGCATTTGCTTTGTTATTCTGGATTTTTATATGAGTGGAGAATTTCAAGCAACAAAAACAATTGCTAACTATGTGTCGATGCATCAGACATCCATTGTATATAAAAAACTATTCAACATTAAACACACTGCCAAATTGATATGCAAATTGAAAAAATAATTTTATTTTTGATGCTATTAAGTCTGTTTTCGTCACCGATAGTCATCGAGTTTCAGTAAATAAATTTTAAATATGAAGAAAAGAGATGATTAAGCTTAACTATATCCCAACAAATAACGGGTATAGAATAAAAAATGGCACAAAATTAATTTTTTCATAAGAATTTTTTTTATTTAGAGCAAACAGTCTTGGCATGGTCTTGTACAATCATTGGATCGATATTGCTCAGAAAAGTGCGAATTTTGTTTTCGAGTTGCTTAAGATTTTTGGTCTTTCAATCACCCTCATAAACTTTAGCTTTCAAATTTCCCCAAAAAACTTCCATTGGTCGTGCTTTTGGTACGTTTGCCGGATTCACTTCTTTAACAACACACCTTATATTTTTATCTTACATATAACTAATTCTGTACCATATTGGCATAATAAAATGATGCTAATTCGGGCCAAATACTATGCCATGCTTATTAAGGCTCAAGTCGTTTCTTAATACACTCTCCAAGGTAGGCATGTTGACTGACCGCTATACCATTACATAAAAATATATAATAAACCAACCAAACCATTAATTTTTCTTCAAATTTTTAACATACTTGTTCTTTAAACTCTCCGGCATCTTGCTAACATTACTGCTATAAAAAATATCATTTCCTGGCGCGGTGTTGCCTAGAGTAAAATATGATTCATCATCAATTATAAATTCATATCAGCTGTATTTTGAAAAAATTCAAGAGGAAATTTGGCCTAGCTGCCTTCTCCTGGTTAGCATTTAAATGAGGTATCTTATGTTTTTTATACTTTTTGATGTTTGTATGGTTCTTCTAATATCTAGCCAAATTTTAGAAAAAGAACGTTTTCTGTATCCAAGACCAGTGAATCGCCTTACAACTTCAGCTTTAGACAAATTTTGGTTACTTTTTACAAAGTTGTTCAAGTCTTTTTTGACGGTTTCGTATATTTTTTACTAATTTATCAAAAATTCAACTTTTTGAAATATTTTTTTTATTTTAAAGCAGTGATCAGTCTGATTTTAAGTTTTGAGAAAAATTTGGAAAAGGTCTTGTCCACTCTTATGGCAAATTAAACTTAAATTTTGTGAGATTTTTTATTCCACATCCGTTATATAGTCATTTCTCTCAAAAATTTCACTCGGTGTGCATTTAAATAAAATCCATTGTTTTAAACTTCATTCTTATTCAGTCAAAATTTTCAATTTTTCCATTAAGCTGTATTTTTGTTTAGTTGTCTTTAATTTTTATTTTAATTTTATTAAGAGTATTTTTATCTCTTGTTAAAATATTTTTCAATTGTTTTTATCTTTTTAGAATAACTTGATTGATAACTTTAATTTGATTGTTTATTAAAATTAAATATATAAATACTTTTATAGAACATTAGCTAATTAGCTTTATTTTTTAGATGTCTTAAATTTCGATCCTTTAAAAAAATTATATTTTTATTGAAAAATATACTAAGTAGAACAAAAAGTAAAATAAACTTATAATATTAAAATCTATTAGCAATAAGAAATATTTAAATTACAATCAAAAATTTATTCAGTTGCATTTGATTGTCTATTGGGCACTTTAGACATCAGCTCTCCTTTCAAAGCCTCTCTTTTTGCTTTTTCATCGCCGTCAACAGGTGAACGCAAACTATTCAAAATACTTTTGGTTTTATCGAAATAAATTGTGTTTAATGAATGTCTTATTTGATTTTCCATCTCTTCAACCATGCGGCCAATGTTGGCTATATGAGTCGAGTCGGCCAACGAAGCGTCTTGTTCTTTTTGACGCATTAAGCTTCCACCCAAATTCATCATTCCTGAGTCAGCTTTGTTAGTTTGAAGCCATAGCATAACTGTTGATGTTAATTTATAATGCACTTTACTCGAAGTTGATCTCTCTTGTACTTCAATAACGTGAATAGAATCCCAACATCCTTTAATCTTTTGGTTGCTCCCATCCCCAGCTTTTTTGATTAGAATTACCCCGGCAAAACCATAATCATTATCCCAAAAATAAACTGAAGAGACGCCACCTTCAAAATACATTTCTCTATATTGTTCGAATGCAGAGTTAGCTTCGATCTCTAATTTTCTCAACTTATCTGATGGTTGAATTCCTTCTTCAAAGGCTGGATCATATTGATTACTCCAAGGTGATCTATACGAATCTCCATCTCTGTTGTAATCGCACAACAAATAATCTTTTCCAACTAATTTGTCTCTTGCAACTTTCAAAGGCTGGTCAATAGCACTCAATAAATCCTCACATAAATTGGGAACTAAATCGATAAGATTTGTCAGATTTTTTTCGATTTGTTGAGGTGGCAAACGCCGCATCAAATCCAATGCATAATCTAATTTGTTATTTGAATCATTAGACATTTTAACAAATTACTCTTTTTTTTTAAATCTAATTGTTTTTATGAACGAAAAAGAACTTAGAAACGAAGCTCAATTTATTTAAAAATAAGATAAAAAAGCGCAAATTAAAGTCTATTTGGGCAAAAGAAAAATATAAATAATACCAATATCTTTCAAACTTGTGATCAAAAATTTAAATTTTATGTTGGATTTGAATTTTACTTTTTAAGGAAAATATACTAAAAAATAGTAATAATTATGGGTCTCTTATTTTTTTAATAAATTTTGCTTAACATATATAAATCTTTCAATTTTCAAGTTAGTCATTTTTATATATTTTTTATGATCATTTTGGTATTCATATTCATAGCAAATTGTCTCAGAATAGAAAGTAAATAACTAAATAACTGAGACATTTCAAACATAGCTCAAAATTGTCAATGAAGAATAGAATTTTTTTTATTATACAAATAAAATTTTGAATTTAATTAATTTTATTCACAAATACTGAAAAAAAAAAAAACAAAAAATTTAAAACATATATTTTTGTCTGCATCATTAAAATTTAATGGTCAATAAAAAAAATATTTTTTTTGAAATATTTCGGGCCATTATAGAAAATAAAAAATTTTCTAAAGAGACGAAAAAAAATAGTTCCATAGAGATTGAGTCCTTATAAAATGTAAATAGGCTATTTCGTTGAAATTACGAATTTAATTTCTGTTTATTACCATAGTTACAAGAAAGTCAAGGAAAATTTATTGAAAAAAAATTTGAACGAAATTTTAACGATCAACTATTTTTTTATTGTATTAAGTAAAGTAATTATTTAAATTTTTCAAGCATCAAATACAAAAAGATGGCTGCTACTGCTCGTCACCAAGAAGAACTCAAGAGAAAAGCGATGAAAGCTATTCAAACATCTACAGATCCTATAGAAATACTCAGAGCTAAATGCTTGGCGAGAGGTGCTAATGGTATAAGGGGTTTATCGAGGCTTTTTAAAATCATGGATGACAATAAAAACAAAAAACTAGATTTCGAAGAATTTCGAAAAGGAATTACTGAGTATGGTTTAAACTATTCAAAGGAAGAAATAAGTGAAATTTTCGCTATTTTTGATCGTGATAAATCCGGACAGATTGACTTTGATGAATTTTTAGAAAGATTGAGAGTAAAATTTAGACAAAAAATCTAAAAAATCTTGCAATAAAAATATTAAAATTTAGCCTCCAATGCCAAGAATGCGAATAGAATTAGTAAATCAAGCTTTTAATAAACTTGATAAAAATAAAGATGGTAAGTGTGATAAATCTAGTTTAAGTTTTTTTTTAAATTAATTTTGTTTAAAGGTAAAATCGAGGTATCTGATTTAAAAGGTATTAGTTAAAATTCATATTTTTTAACTTTAATCATTTTCTATTTTTTTATAGGTGTTTATAATGTTAAGCAGCACCCAAAATATTTGAATGGAGAGTGGAGTGAAGATCAAATATTGAGAAAATTTTTGGATACTTTTGACACAAAAGGACAAGAAGATGGAATTGTAAATTTAGAAAAATTAATTTTAATTTAGATTCTTGGTTGTAAAAAATTTGAATCAGAAAATACTAAGAATCAGAAAATAATTAAAAGTTTAATTTTTTCATTTTTTAATTTAAAAAGATTACAAGAGAAGAATTTTTACAGTATTACTCTTCTGTATCAGGTTAATTTTAATTACTTATTAAATTTTATTTACTTATCTAAATCAAATATCTAACAAAAAATTTCTTTAGCTTCCATTGATAATGATGCTTATTTTGATTTAATGATGAGAACAAATTGGAAACTATAAAAAAATTTTTTTTGAGTTTTTTTTTTTTAAATCTAATTATTTTTTATAATTTGGAATCATTTTAAAAATTGAAAACATTGTTGTGTGCACCAAATTAAAATCAATTCAAGTTTCAAGATAAATTTAATATTTGCCTAATTTTTGAATAAACTTTTTAGTTTCGATTTTGTATTTTTTAACCAATTAGCTTCAGAATGATTCTCTTTAAATATTTGAATTAGTGTCATAGTGAACATTTTAAATTCTTTTAAATTCAATTCCTAAATAGATTTAAAAATTAAAAAAAAATAGATTTAATTTTATCTATTAAAAAGAAAAAATTCATGACTAATGTTACACTTGTTTAGACATTAACTTCTTTTATTTAGTATTTTTTTGTAACTCTTCACTAATGCATACCAAAAGTTTAAAAAAAATCAAATTCTTAAAGAAAAAAAGGCAGATGTTTCGCAAAAGTTTAATTTATGTAATAAATCTAAGAAGCAAGAACAGTTGTTTTTTTAAAAAAATGAATTTTTTTAAAGTAGAACGAACTTATTTTATTGATTTGTTTTATATAAAAGAAGTCTATGTCTCATATTCAAAAAAAAATAAATAATTTTTTTGGAGGGCTAAAAGTATCTTAGATTTGAATGTGAATTTTGGAACAAAAAACAAATACAAAGATTTTTAATTAAATTAGCTTTTTTTCTAAGTGCATAAAAATCGTTGTAAAGAATGTGTCAACTGATACAAGATTTGTATCAACCAAATTTAGTCTGTGCAAAAACTGTGCAATTTAGTTTTAATAATTTTCTAAGACATATAGTGCTTTGGATGACTCAGACTAAAAATAGCAGCTATCTTAGTAAACAAAAAATAGTTTCATTTTTCTGCTAAATTATTATTTGCAGTTTATTACATGAGAAAAAAAATCATCATTTCTATTAAAAAATCTCACTAGTGAGGCATATATGTCTGATAAAGATTTGATTAATCAGTTCGTTCAAATCAGGATTCGTTACGAGGGAACATTATGGAATATTCATAGTTGTATAAACGATTGTTTGCCTAGAACAGACAATTTTGTTGAGGCTGGCACAATTCATTTTACAAATTTGTACAAACGAATTCCTAATTCTGCAAATACTCTTCATTTTTCTCTAAAATGCACATCATTAAAAAAAACATTATTTATTATTTATTTATTTGTAAATCTGTATCGAGCGTTAGCTCCTTCAGAGAAAAATAAAAATAAAATAAAATCAAAATAAAATGATTAAAATAAAAGTTATAAATAAAATAAGAATTTAAAAATATAGTTAAATAAATGAAATGTCAAAAGGAAATAGAAAAAAAAAGAGACAAAAGTTATTTCAGTTTAGTTTTCAGAGAAAAAAGGTAACAATTACACAATGGGGTTGGATAGTTAACAAATCTAAACATTAGATTAAATTTGCATTAAATTGAACAGTTTTTGTAGAGCTTAGCTAATTTAGAATTCGTTGGTACAAAATTGCTAAATTTATTATTATTTTTATTTATTTTATTTGTAATTT
>PJRA01000172.1:345329-380580 GCA_016987375.1 Brachionus koreanus
GATTGGAGACTGTTAGTAATTTAAGTTTATTCAATGCCTCGTGATGTAATATATTTGAGGGTTTGTCGTATTTTAGATTTAGAATAAACCGAACAGCTGAATTTTGGATTACCTGTATTCTTTTAATATTTATTTCAGAGAATGAATTAAGACATGAAAAAGTATAATCCAAAAGATTTGTAAAGATTTCCTAAAGTTTTATAATTTAGACCCCATTTTTTATCCGATAAAACCTTTATTAAATTGAGCCTTGAATTACAACGTTCCTTAATTTCATCTATAATTGGTTTAAAATTTAATTTAGAATCCAATTTTAACCCAAGAAATTTTGTATCTTTTTGTCTAATAATTTTATTTCCATAGATTCTTAAGTTTAGATCAGCCTTTTCCTTGTTTTGTTTTGAAAAGACCATCGAACAAGACTTTTCAACTGATATTTTCATTTTCCACTTGCGAAGTCACTGTTCTAGTTCATTCAAGTATTTATTGATTTTATTTTCTAACTTAGAAAATAAATCAAAACAAGGTAATTGAATTACCCTGTTTTTTATAAATAAAAAAGGTGACAAGGTCGTCTGCAAAAAGGAGAGAGTATTCATTATTTGTTTTGTTTTTTCTAGGGATGTCGTTAATAAAAAAACTGAATAATAATGGACTAATAACCGAGCCTTGAGGTACACCTGCTGTAATTGAAAATTCCTCAGTAATATGACCATTTACGTTTACTTTAAATTTCCTTGAGTCAAGAAAAGACTTTATCCAGTGAATAAAGTAGTGTGGGAGGTTCATTTTTATTAGCTTGTATATTAATCCGTCATGCCAGACCCTATCAAAAGGGTTTATTTTATCTTATTTTAATGCTATATTTAATAAACAGTATTGCTTTTTTATTGTCACTACATTAATACTTGCTAATTAATAACCTGTGTCAGTGTTAACTTGCTATAATGAAGTGAATTGAATTGCTTACGTTCTACACCATTGCAGAGTTTTTACACAGACTAAATTTGGTTGATACAAACCTTGTAATTAAAAATTTTTGCTTTTGTTTTTGGTTCTAAAATTCAAAATGCCATTTGTTTGTATGTAAAATTACTTCATCTCCTGTAATATCGAATTCCTTGAAAATTTTTTTTATAAATTTTGAACCAAAGTTGAATAGATATCCAATTTTATTAAGTTCTTTGATAGATATTGTTCCTGAACAGTCTTCATCTAACAAATCGAATACTGTTTTAGAATGCTTTGACACAAAGTCTTTTTCTCGATGAATCTTAATAAAAATATTAAAAATTAATATTTAGCTTATTAAAGAATTTACTTTAGTTGAAATTAAAATGCAAATAATTAGGTAAAACTCCTCAATTTCAATCAAGCCTGATTTGTTGACATCAAACTTTTTAAAAACCGTAATAATTTGTCTTGATGATAAATTAGTAGTCGCTTTCATAAACGAATAAAACTGTATGTCTGTTTTAAATTAATCTATTTAAAATAAAATAAAATATTAAACAAAAAAAATACCGTTCAAAGCATTTTGGTCGTGGACATCTATTTTTTTAAAAATATAATAAACCAATTTAAGATCTTTTAGAGTAAGAAGGTTATCATAGTTGAGCAAATTTATGAAATTGAAAATTTTCAAATCTTTTATTTTCATTTTAAAATATTTAATTAATTTCTTTAGTGACAAAATTTATAAACTTAATTTATATTTGGTTATTAAATATGGGCAAATATTAACATAAATCTATTCAATATAGTCTAGATCATCCGGTATCTCGAATTGTTTGTCGATAATAGCATAATCGACTTTAAATTTATTCTTTAACCAAGATTTGAGTGAAAAAATATTCTCAATCCATTGATTGCAGGCTTTCTTAGTTTCATCAATTGAATGCAGAGTATTTTGGAAAACATTTGGATCGTTTTCTTTAATCGATTCGAGTTCTGTTAGTAATTTTTGTCTTTCATCTACTAGTAACTTATATTCTTGCAACAGGTTATTTCTTTTTTGTTCATCATCTTGACTATTTTCATAATTTTTAAGCATTTCCCTGTAATTGATGCTCTTTTCTTTTTCTTCTGTTAGTTTAGTTTCTATTTTACTGATTGTTTCATTGCGCTTTTTTAAAGCCTGACTAGGTAGAGACCAATAGTAAATCGATGTGCCTATTTTTTCACTTTCAACTAGACCATCATCGACTAAAGATAACAGAATGTCTTTGATGGTTTGAATTGTTATGCCTTTCTCTTGGCTACATTGTTTTTCAATGTCTTTCAGCTGGAAAAAGTCTTGCTTCTCGTGAAAAAATTCGAGCATTCTCTTTTTTTTTTCATCGTTGCTTAAACCCCGTTTGGACATTTTTCAGAAAATTAAAATTTTTCTATCCGAGTTATAAATTGGGAATTTAGTTTTGCATTAAAAGAAAATTATTTCATACAAAATATATATATTTTTTTCAAATTAATATTTTATTTTGAAAAATTCCTAGTTCTAAAAGTAAAAAAAAAATGAAACTTTTAACTCACAATATGTTAACCTCAAAGATTTTAAAAAATGTCGTTAATGGATACCCTCTGAAGATAAATGCTATCAAAACAGAATTAAAAAAAGCCGATTTTCAACCTGATTTTATCGCAAGAATGGTTCATAAAGTAGATTATAAAGCTTTGTTTCAAGCAGCAGAGACGGTAAATCATATTGTTTTTTCATTCATACAACTAGATTAAAACAAATATTGAATTTTTAAGCTTGGTTACTCAGAAGGACTACCAAAGTGTGAATTTTTAACTGATCAAGATTTAAATGAAAACGTTTTAAAAAAATTGCATGAAGTTTTGCTCGAGGTCGAAGTCATTGAAGGGGATTTAGAATGTCCAGAAAGTGGAAGAAAATTTCCAATCAACAATGGAATTCCAAATATGCTTGTTAATGATGAAGAAATTTAAAATGTTTATTTGAATAAAAATAAAGTAAAAAATGAAATTTTTGAATGTGACAATTTACTTGAATCATCTAATAATCAATAGTGCTTTCAATGGCTTAATTTTTTTTTCATTTATTTAGCTATTTCATGTAAATCCTTGGTACAGTCAGAAACTAAAATTAATTCTTTATCCTGGTATACTATTTATTAACCTCTAGATGCAAAAAAAAAATTATAAAATTCCCAGAGGAAAATTCAAATTTTTAAGATTCGTATTTAAAGTTAGATATTAATAGTTTAAATTTCCTATACTTTTAATTATTTTAAAAAAAATCTAAATAAAGAACAATTAATTTTAACTACTTTAAATTAGTAAAAAAATTAATTTCGATGCATCAATTTTTTAAATTTAAAAAAAAAATTTATTTTATCAAGAAATAAATATTTTTATTTAATTTAATTTTAAATAATTCTAGGAATAAGAGCTCTCTTTTAAAAAAGGGAAAAAAATATTAGTTTTGGGATACCATCAGAGACGGCCAAAGGACTGCCAAAAAATGTTACGGCCATCAAAATTTCTAGCACCGATTTTTGGCAGTTCTTTAGCCGCAATTGACGGCACCCAACATTAAATAGGATATTTATTTTTTTGATTGAATTTTTTTGGCGTATTATGTAAACAGTTTTATAAGTAATAACTCTAAAAACAATAGTTTTCATTATTTTGACATTCAAGAAAATAAAAATATTAATTTAAAATTTCAAAAGATGGTCGTTTAAAAAAAAAAGAATTAGATGATGGAATAGTTTTTTTTTTAAGTCTTTAGTAATAATTTCATATGTTTCATATGCAAAAAATTATCAAGATGCTTCTTAAAGAAAAAGAGCATTTTCTAAATATAAACACATGATAAAGCCTTTCTAGTCACGTTACCCTTTTTATGATAATTCATTTTATTTTTTGAAAATTATTTTATAAATTTTTCAAATGACTCTTTTCTTAAATTGATTGGTATTATTAAGTTATTGTGATAATTTTTATTTAGATTATTAATGTAAAGATCGTCAGTGAATTTTTTTGTTAAAATTTCGAAAAATCAAAAATGACTTTATTTGAAGATGCTCAAGTAAACAATATTTTTGATTTCCATAAAGAAAATTTTCATTCTTAAAATTTGCTAGTGTCGCGATTACCATCAATTTGATTATAATTCTTCTTGGATTTGTAGTTTTATGAAAACAACTGAAGATTGTCAAATAGATGATGGATTCGTAAACTATTTAGTCTTTACTTATTGTTCTTTTGGCTTGAACATGACTTGGTTCGCTGTTTTACTACTAGTAAATTTAATCATATCATAATGATTTTAACTTTTTAACATTAAAATCATAAGAGCGTTTGGTTGATTTTCTTATTTATGAGCTTAGGTGTAACTGCAGATACATTGTAAAATTATTTTGCTTTAAACCTTTGCTCAATTGATTTGTTTAAATTTTAGTTTCTGTCCATCTCTAAGAGTAATAGCAGATAGTATGAGACTTTCACAAAATATAGCTATATCCTTTAAAATTTTTATTTAAATGAACTTTTTTTTTATTTAAAATTTTCTTAACTTAACTTCTTACGGAGTTACCTTTCTTGCATTTGGAAATGGTGCTCCTGATGTATTTAGTGCCATAGCTGCTGTCGGAAATGCCAAAGGAGGAGATGCTGGTCTTGCATTCGGGGCTCTTTTTGGTGCTGGTGTTTTTATAGTATATTTAATTTTAAAATTTTAATTTCAAATAAATTTTTTTTAAATAACAAGAGTACAATAATAGTTGGCACAATATGCTTTATACGACCTTTTTATAGTGTACAAAGACCTTTGCTTCGTGATATTATATTTTTTCTTTTAGCAGGATTTTGGCTTTTTGTCGTTATTTGGGACGGAAAAATAGTCTTGTGGGAAACACTTGGTAGATCTAAAATAATTATAAACCATTATAAACTTATATTCTCTTTGACTAAAGGATTTTTGTTTCTTTATTTATTTTACATAATTGTTGTTCTAACTGGGAGATTTGTTAATCAAAGAATAAAAATAAAACGTGGCATTGTTGTTACCAAAAATGACTTTAGTAGTGAAACGATAATAAGGAGAAAAGAAAGCATGCCCAGAGCACCCATCAATATTCAAGGAGATTCAGAGAATGAAAATGAAGCTGAAGAAGAGTACGAAAATGAAGAATTAACTCGACCACTTCTTTCACGGACCCATATTGAAGAACTACCTGAGATTGGATTTTCAACTAAAGATGCACTTGCAATGACTTTTATACCAATTGAAAAATCTGAATGGGAAGAATCAAATTTGTTTTTTAAGTTTGTTATGATTTTAAAAGCTCCCATAATCATTTTGTTAAAATTGACAATTCCTCTTGTTGATTATGATGGGCCCAATCACAATTGGAACAAGATAACAACTATGATTAATTCTATTCTTGCTCCCTTATTTATTGTTTTTGCTACAAAGAGTATTTTCAAAATTTTTCAAAATCAGTTTCTAAATTAGCTTTGTTTAGTTGCAAAACACAAACTCTTTAACGAAATTCCAGTTTGGAGCATTGCATTAATTATTGGTTTATTGTGTGCTGGCTTGGTTTGGTTTTATACAGATTTTTACGATAAACCAAAATATCATTTAGTAATATACTTTTTAATCAAATTAATAAAAAAACTAGAATTTGATTTAGGTATTGGCTTATTTTGGATTCATTGTATCCGTTGTGTGGATCTATTCAATAGCAAACGAAATTGTCAACATATTGACTGTAATATTTTTTAATTTCATCTTATTAACCCCTTATTACTGTACTTGCCTAACAATAAGCTCCAGTGTATCAGATTTAAAAAGCGGGAGATCTATAAAAGTTCACTTTTTAAGACCAAGATTGTAAGATGCATGGGCATCTTAATAAAAAAAAATAGTCTAAGACAAAAATGATCTCAAAATCAGCTAATAATATCTTTTGATTATACGAAATGGACAACATTTGTACCATCATCATCTATTTCATTTATAATCAAATTTTCATGGGTTATCACTTTGAGCAAATTTTAGCAATCTCTAAAAGAGCATATTTAGGATAAAATTAATTAGTTACATGTATGAGTTAATATTTTTTCTCAGATTAATTGAATGAAAAATTGATTATTTAAAAAAAAAATTTTTGCTATTAAAAAAAATTTTTTGATTAATATAGCAAAAATTTTTTTTTTAAATAATCAATTTTTCATTCAGATGATATCTAAGCTTAGCTCTAAAGAGCTGTAGCAGTCGCTTCTTTTTGTTTCGCCAACCAACTATCAAGCTTCGTTTCGAAACTCTTACTATATCTTGCGGCAGTTTATTCCATCTATTTACAACTCTATTTGTAAGAAAGTTAAATCTTGGAAGACAGTTCTTTATTCTTTCACGGGTAAAACAATAGCTATTTCTCCTCAACTTATATCTTCTGTTACCAGGTTATGTGTTAAGACTGTAGTTGATTCCTTAATTTGTTCGTAATTGTTTACCAATTTGTACATCTTGATAAGATCACCTCTTAATCTTCTTGTTCTCAAGTTAGTTAAATCTACCCAAATTACGAAATTCTGGAATCAACTTTGTTGCTCTTCGTTGAACTCTTTCAAGTTCATCTATGTCCTTTTCTGTATAGGGACACCAAGCACTAACAGCATATTCTAGATGTGGTCCAACCATTGAGCAACACAATAATTTGACAGTCTCGCTACAAGGATACTTAAATGCTTTCCTAATTAAGCCCAATATTTTATTTGCTTTTTTGAGCACTCCATTTAAAATCACTTTGTATGTAAATGCTCAAATCCCTTTCAACATTTGACTTACTCAAGGTTTTTGAATCAATTTTATAATCAAACTCTGGATTTTTGTTGCCAGTATGAAAAACTTTTCATTTTTTACATTTAACTGAGTCGACCATTCTTTTGATCATTTGCACACTTTATCTATATTCGATTGTAGGTTATAATTCGAGTTCAAACTATCAATTGTTGATAAGATCTTCGTATCATCAACAAAGGCTTTACAATTAATAGTTTAATAGTTTAAAATTAAAGATAAATTGTTCTCCGATATTATTTGAATAAGTAGAGCATGAACTTTTACAGATAATTTTAGTACTTTATGACTAAATTTCAAGGCATCTGGTGGAAAGATTTCTTTTATTCCTTTTATAATTGTGGTTTTCCTTTTTTAATTTTGAAATAAAACATTTAATCTCGTTTGGTGTTTTAAATCAACCTCAAGCTCATTTATTTCATTTAAATCAGCATAAGCCATTTTTAACAAACGATGAAGAAATTATAGTTATAATGTTTTTGTTATTTATTATTATTTTTTATCGTAAAGCTGGTCGAGCTTAGCTCCTTCAGACAATTTTGCTTTTGATTTGTTAAATAGCATATGCTTTTTTTTCTGCTAGAAAAGATCTTCACACATGAAATTAGAAACAGTGAAGAATTATACTTATTTAATCCCAATCATAGTTCAGCAACAATGAAAAATATTGTAATGAATAATATTATCCAATTTAAAATATTGTAATCCAAAGCATGTAATTTCAATTACTAATTTCCTATAATTAATCCAGGCTTATTAAAAATAGACACATAAGTTGTCCTGCATATGTTATTTTTGTTCTTATTTTTACTAAATCTACTACATCACCCATGATGTGTTTGCTGAAATAAATATTATTGAAACGAAACAAATTAATATGTATTGCATTTTTAACATCTTCTAAAATTTAAATTTGCAATTATTTTTTTAGAGAAGTCTAAGATTTCCTTTAATAAATCTTACTCATTCTCAAACTCATTCCATTTTTCAGATGCCCAATATATAACAGTGCCGAAATTTGGTGATCTCATATTATCTTGTTTTACAAAGCTATGCTCTTCATTAATTTAGTAGTCAGTCTGGTATCGACTGAATATTGTTTAAAGTGGTATAAAACACTAATTTAAATGATACTATTAAATAATATTAATAATAAAATAGAGAATTTCAATTTTTTATTTTATTGTCCCTTTTGTAATTTTCTTTCTACATCGAGCAATTTTTTGATTAATTTTAGTCTTCAGTTAGACAAAAATTTCTGGAGAGCCACTTTTTCGAGGCAGTACAGTATTATTAAATCAAAAAATCTTCAACATAAGGTTGAGTTGTTCATTTAGACGCTTATTAATATTTTGCCTAAAATTAATAATTCTTTAAAATTCTTTTAATTTGAAAAAAAAAAGCTATGATTCATTTTTGCTATAAATCTTAAGATTAATTTTTAATTTTTTTAAAGGCTTTTGGTGTAATTTTGAACATAAGCAATACAATTTTAGGCTTGACATTTTTAGCCTGGGGAAACAGCATGAGCGGTAAATTTTAAAATAAATTTAATTAAACTAAAAATTTATTTCAAATTTCTTAGATTTAATTGCAGATGTATTTTCAGCCCGAAAAGGATTTCCGAACATGGCCATTTCTGCATGTTTTGGAGGACCTCTTTTTAGTAACTTCAAGAATTCTCATATTCTTAATTCTAATCTATTTTAAATCCTAGACATTTTGATTGGAATTGGTATACCATTTACTATTAAATGCATTCAATTACCAGATGGATTTGTCGTAATTTTAATAAAAATTTTTGATAATTCAACTAATCTAATAATTTTCAACAAGATAAAGCACAATTTTTTGCAATACTTTTTGGCTCTTTTTTTAGCAATCAGCTTATGCTCATCCTTGATATTTTTGCCTTTGAATAACTTTTTTTTCAGCAGAAGATACGCTTTTTATCTAATAGCAATATATGCCATTTTTATTATTGGATGTGTGTTGATTGAAAGTGGCGTTATTAATCCAGCATAAAACCAAAAATAACCGTCCTTCGGTCGAATCCGAGAATTTAAAAAAATATCTCTACACCTTTTTTTTTCAAAAAAAAATATTTTTAGATATAAATTTCAAATATTAATTTTTAAAAATATTTTTGAGCTTTTTGAAAAATATAATTTTAATTTTCCTTCTGAATAATTAAATTTTAAATAAATTTACCAATGTTAACAAGTCAAATTAAATTTTATTTACAAAATAAATAAAAAAAAAAAAACAAATAATTAATCATTTACATTTTCATCACTGTCTGTTCCATAATCGTTTGAAACTAAAACTGACTCTTTTTTACTTTGTTGCGACAATTTATCGCTCTCAGAGCAAAATTTTGTTGGTTTTTTGACTAAAATTCCAAGATTTGCTAGTTTATCAGATTTTTTGGTAGCATCAAAATTAAATCCATTGTTCAAAATTTTTTCGTTTTTCGACGAATTTTGTAACTGTTGTTTCAAATTTTGAATACAGTTTCTCTTTAAACTTTGTTCAGTAGTGGAATCTGAATTTTTTTGTTGCAAATTATTTGCAAAAATCTGATCTGATTCAATTGACTTTCTTTTTTCTACTTTAGTTTGTTCAGGTTTTTCAATTGTATTAAATTTATACAATGAAGCCAATTTTACATCATCTGGATTTTCTCTAACTAAATTTATGTTTATGTTCCATTTATCTAAAAATTTTTTATCACTAGTTTTCAATTCATGAATCATTTTTTTTTCTTCCTTTAAAAAAAAACAAAAAACAAAATTCTTATTAAATCAATCAATTATTAGAATTCACTCTTAATTGTTTTCTTAGCATAGAGTTGAGCGCATAGTCATCTTTCCAATCACTTTTAGCAGTTTCTAGTTCTTTTAAAGTAGGGATTAATGCAGCAGCCTTTTCCTTATCAGCTGTTTCATGTTCCAAACTGAACATTGGATCCAAACTTAAGCGTTTTATATCATTCTTGTCTAAAAATTAGAACTTAAAAAATAATTTAGAAAATAATATTTATTACCTTCTGTCACTATCTGCTCATTTTCTTCCATATTCCATCGTTGCTCTTTTCTTCTAGCTCCAGAAATAATTACATAATCTGAATTAGCTGGGTCAGTTCTAATTTCAAAATATTGATCGCATAAATGGCACTTCATTCTAAACTCATAAATGGGTGTACTGTAATACTTTCCAACCTTTTTTTTTTCTGCATTATATCGAACACCCATAGCTATATGAGCCTTACACCCATCACACCAAATATTGTAAGGCATCTCGAACCTAATGATCAAAATGCCAGATTCTATTTTACGCGCTCTTTCTCTCAACGCATGGGTCCCATGATATCTGTTCAAATTGCCATGTTTTTTTGGATCAAAATCTGGCGGATAATATTTGTTTTGACCTTTTCTTTCTCCCTTAAAGAAAACCAAAAATAAAACAATCGTTATCATAGATTAAATTTACCATTTTTTTTCCAAAATATTAAAGTAATTTTCCAATTTTTCATTGAATAATAAATTAAAAAAATTCAAACATATTTTAATTTATATTACTATTTTGAAAAATTTCTATAAAATTGGAAATTAAAATAACTTAACAATTATCCTAAAAATTGATATAGAATTTATCTAGTGATATTTATTATTTAGAGATCTTAAGCTCTGAAATTTTAATATTCTTAGCTCACGCTCAGATATTTCGTCTACTAGAAAATAAATTCAAACCACTCATCTTTTTATTCAAACCATTTTACAAAAAACAAGAAAGCTTTTGATAATTGAATGATGAAAACTAAGACATTCAAGTATTCATTCTGTCATATTGGCACTTTGATTAATTAGAAAAAGTATGCCTTTCCATTCATTTAAAAAGGGTAAGTTATTTTTTATATTATTTTTATTCTATTTCAAAATCAAATATTATTTGATCTTTAATTTAATTATAATGTTTTTATTAATGAAAATTAATTTATTTTTTCTAATCAACTTAAATTTTTAATTATCCTTAAATAAATAAAAATCTAAAATAAATCTCTGTTTTTATTTTTTTCTAAATCTAGTTTATTCAAAATAACTAAAATGTTATCAAAAATTTAACTAAATATTTTTTTTTTAATTTTTTAATTATTTTTTTGTGGAATCTTAATTGTAACACATTTAACTTCAGTGTAGTTGCTAATTCCATATTCCCCTTTTTCACGACCATATCCCGATTGTTTGAAGCCTTAAATAAGATTAAGTGCATTAATTCTCTATTTTTATGTCTCTAAAATACCTCCAAAAGGTGCAGCAACATCAAAATTATCGTAGCAGTTAACCCAAACAGTTCCTGATCTTAAGCTGTTTGATATCTGTAGAGCATTATCTATATTTTTGGTGAAAACCGAAGCTGCTAATCCATATTCAGCTTAAAATTTTTAAAATCATATATTTTCTAAGCTTCTACATATGTGTATATTTACTATTGTTAGCTCGCTCAATAACCTCATCAATGGTTTTAAATTTCAAAATCTGCATTACTGGTCCAAATATTTCTAGAATTTTGAAAAATTAATTAAAGCTTATATGATAAAATTTTCAAAAACCCTCTTTGCATATTCGCATATCATCTTTGACATCTCCAAAAACAGTTGGTTCAACAAAATATCCCTCATTTCCCCATCTGGAGCCACCAGTTAGTAATTTAGCCCCTTGTTTTCTTCCGGAATCAATAAGCTCCAAGATTTTTTCCATTTGTTCATTGTCAACTTGTGGTCCTTGTTCAGTTTTTGAATCAAAAGGATCACCAATTCTAACTTTTTTAGCTCTTTCAACACTTTTCTCCAAAAATTCGTCGTAGATGTTTTCATGAACGAATATTCTAGAGCCCGCACAACAGCACTGTCCTTGATTGAAAAATAGTCCAAAATGTGATTGATTCACAGCATAATCCAAATCACTGCCTTTCAAATCACCAAGAACAATATTAGGAGATTTGCCACCAAGTTCAAGCGTCACTCTTTTAATTGAATCAGCAGCTTGTCGAGCAATCAACTTTCCGACTTCAGTTGAACCTGTAAATGCAACTTTGTCTATATCAGGATGATTTACAATGGCTGCACCAGCTGTAGGACCATAGCCTGTCAAAACATTTACTACTCCTGGGGGAAAACCAGCTTCTGCAATCAGCTTGCAAACATGTAAGGCTGATAGTGGAGTTTGTTCAGCAACTTTCATTACAACTGTGCAACCAGCTGCTAAAGCTGGACCCAATTTCCAAGATTGCATTAATAAAGGAAAATTCCAAGGAATGATCTGTCCAGCTACCCCAACTGGTTCGTGTCTGGTATAAGAGATAAAATCACCGCTTACTGGTATTACTTTTCCATGAATTTTATCTGCCCAACCAGCATAATATCTTTATTGAAATATTTAGGTTAAATCAAATCTACTTGTAAAATTTACCTAAGATTAGCAATTGAACCAGGAACATCTACATTCAAAGCGATCTGGTAAGGCTTGCCGTTATCCAAAGACTCTAATGCTGCTAAATGAGCTGCATCACGCTCCATCAAATCAGCTAGTCTATTCATTAAATATGCTCTGTATGCTCCATCAGAACGCCTCCATGGAGAACCCAGTTTAAATGCATCCTTTGCTGCGTTGACTGCTAAGTCCACGTCACCCTATTTATGAAAATATTAAAATTTTTTCTACAAAAGCGTCCATTGTCTTATTACTGAATCAGCTTCAGCTACTCTGGCGATCGGTTTTCCAGTCGCCGGATTTAAAGTTTCAAATGTTTTACCACTCTTTGCATCGACAAATTCATTGTTTATAAAGAGCTTTCATAAAAAAGTTATTTTTAAATAAATAAAATTTATTCTTTCATTTTTTATTTACTTTAGTGAATTGAATATCAGGGTTAGAATTTGGTTTAAGTGAAGAAGAGAGCTTTCTCTTTAAATCGAGATTAACTCTTCCTGATTGTATTAGCTTTGCTAGATTTCTAGCTTTCAAATTTAAAAACGACATACCAATTATCTAAAATAAAATAAAATTGTTCAACCAATAACTTATATAAAAAAATTACACCCCATTTTTTTTCATGTCTTATTACCAACTAATTTTATATATGAATTAAAATACATTGCAAAAATAAGTTTTATTAAGAAATAAAATTCAAGGCAAAATTTATTCCAAAAAAATTAAATTTTTTTTTTATAAATAATTATTAAACACTAAGTTATCTTAATATCTTCCCTTTAAATCTTTTTATTTACAAATTAGCAAACGTTAAATATAGAAACATTTTTTATTTAACGTTTTGACTTATGAAATTGAACAAGTTTTTATTTTATTTCGACATTTATTTTTTCTCAACTTAGCATGATGAGAAAAAATTTAAGTCATATCCCTGGTATAGTGCCTCAAGTTATTGACATTAGTAAAAAAATCTTAATTTCAAGTTTGATTACATTTGTGAGACTCAACAAATCTTTATTTTTTAAAAGATATCTTTTGTTTTTAGGAAGCATTTTTCGAAGCATCAAAATTAAGTTGTCATATCTTTTAAATCAATATTTGTGTAACAGATAATCGCTTCAAGTAGTTTTCTCACAAAAATTCAGTGTTTTTAGCAGTAATTGGATTGTATTAGATCGGCATGAAATTGTCAAAACCTTTATATTGGTGTTTGTTTTTAAATTTTTTTTCTTAATCGACTAGAACAAATGACCATGGCTTTTAAAAATATATTTTGATTCTGGTTAATTAGTTTAATAATTATTTGACTTTTAGAACTGAATTAAGATAAAATTGCAGCATTAGTTTGTCGATAGTTTGTTTTAAAAAGAAAATAAAGACGAGAGCCAAAAGTCTATTGAAATCTATTAGCGTTTTGGTAAATTTCTTTTTATTACTCTTGACACAAAAATAAATGACCCATAAAATAAGGTCACAAATGAAAGCTGCTTTTTAACTTAAAATTTAAAGTATTTCTCTCTAATATCATAATAAAGATGATTCAAATTAAAAAGCAAAATGAAAATAATTTTACATTTTTACATTTTCAAATTATTAGATTTTTGTGCAATATTTATAAAGTTTTTAAACACTTTATAAAATACTGCTGAATATAAAATTATTTCTAAAAAAAAATTAAATAATTTTTAATATTTTGGATATGATTTAAAAAAATATATAAAAAATGATTAAATTTATTGAATAAAAAACAAAGAAAGTAGCAAAGAGGATTCAAATATCCCTGCTAGTAATAATGATAGAACAATAAAAATCGGTGTTTCATTTAATTTATTAGATAACGTTATATCGTGGATTTAAAAAAAAAAAAAAGACAATTTAATTTCTTATTTTTTTATTAAGGAGCTCTTATTTTAAGATTTTTTGCTAAAACTGAAAATTTCATAAAAGTAAAATAAAAGCCTAAAAAATAAAAATAAAAAAATGAGAATTGAAATAATTCAAAAACATGGAAAAAAAAATTTTTTTTAAAAATTCTTCAAATTTTGGAATTTTTCATTGTTAAAAATTTAAAGATAAAAAAATTTTAAATTTTTAACAATTCATTTTGAAGGTTCGTTCAATTCCAATTATCTAAATAGCGTAATAAAATAACGATTCGGAAAACTAATAATGAAAAATGTTTGTCCATTTTTTGTCACGATATCATTGAACAAATAAATATTTAAAAATATTTAATTTAACTAAAGTATCTATTTATCTTTTTGTGTTTCAGTACCATTTTCATTTAATTTTTTGATCACTCCATTTTCTTTTGATTTTGGCTTTGGAGCAATATATGCTTTATAGAAAAAATGGAAAAATAAAACAAAATATGAAAAGTACATGACAAATGACCAAAAAATGTTTTCATAACTAACATCACAAGGACGATTTTGTTTGAGCTGAGAATAGGCGATCAAATTTATGTAAATGCCAAAAATCATTTGGGATATTTGACCACTGGTAATCGCTATATTTACCCATTTAGGTATCTTAAATCGAAGAGCTCGAAAACCATAATATGAATACATAACAGCATGAACAGTATAATTCATAAGAACAAACCAGCGTCCAGAACCAGTAAAATCTTTTGATGAATACCAACAGTAAATTAGTACAGTGGCATGATGATACCAGTGAAGAAAGATTAGCTGTTGCTTGCGTAAAACTATAAATGCAGTATCAACTAGTTCTGGAACTTTACTCAATATAAACAACCATGACCAGCATCCGGTTACTCCATATGTATAGTCTTCTGAACAAACCGAATGAACAATCCCTTTATTAGAAATTGTATAGACAAATTCTGGCCACACACGGATTGTTCCCATTATGCTAAATAAAGCTAAAACAAAGTTCCAAGCTATCAGAGCTTTTCTCAAGTCATATTTTTCTCTTGTTTTCATATAAGCTTGTCCAGCAAATATAATAACTATGTAAAAAAATGCATAAAAAAAGCTTGTGTGCCAGTTATTTAGCATCCAGGCACGTTTACCATCGACGTATTTTTGATTGAAAAATTTTTTTTCGTAAAAAAATAAATTGGTATAGTTTAATCCACTTTTAGATTGATAATATCCATTTGTTATTATCGGTTCATATGATGGTCCACTTGGCTCAAAACTCATTTTGGAATTGTTTAAAATATTTTATATTTTTTTTTATCTAGAACCTATTATTTATCGTTCACCTTTAGAAACAATTATTATGTTTTTCTACTTGTTGCTATATGTTACTATTTTTCGATTAGTTTGAATTTAAAAAATCTAAATACTGAAAACTTTTCAATTTATACTCGTTGATATTAGTTACTTAAAAAAAAAGGTTTTATTCAAGAATAAAAAGGTTGTTTTTGTGGAACTATGGAAACTTGCTTTTCAAAATTATTTTGTTTAAAGTAATTCTTTAGATCTGACTTTCGTCATAATTTTAGCATTCTTGAATGACGACAAAAATTGTATCCAAGAGATTAATGAAAACTTTCACAGGTGAAGAAAACAAAAAAGCTAAAATAACCCTTTAGAATAATCGAAAGACTTTAATTTATTATTTTATAAATTAAAAAAAAAATAAGGAAAACTATAATTTTCTATTTAGTTATTTGCAAAATAAAGTTGATAAAATTCCATGTTTTTTAAGGCCTTGTGATATGTTAGTTACATTAAATAAAACATCAGCTAAAATAATTTATGTTTTTTTCAGAATTTTTGAATCAAGGCAGACCTCAGATGCAAGCAACAAAAATAATTGCAAAAAAAATTTTATTTAGATGAATTTATTCTGAATATTGAACTGTGTGAGTCACTTAAAGCACGTTTAGAACAATGCATTTATAGTATTAAATATAAAAAATGATTGATTGAATAAAAAAATTTAAATTACTGAGCAAAAATCTAATTACGAAATTTTTTTTTTCATAATAAAACTAAACATTTCATCGTTTTCATTTAAATTACTCCTCATTAAATTAAATAAAATATTTTTTTCGTTTAAATTATTTTTCTAAAATGATTCTAAAAAATTTTAAGTTAAAAATAAAAAAGCCTTGTTTTTTTCAGGTTGATAAACAAAAAAATGACTATCTTAATCTTTTTTTTAAAATGAATTAGGCTTAGAAATTCAATTTATTAAAAATTCAAATTTTTAAAAACTCTTTATCATACCAAAAAGTTTACTTTGAATTTAAAATTTAAATTAATTACTCACAGTTTCACAAAAAAATTTAGCAAAAAAACACTTTTGAGCCATTCACTTAGGAGTAAATCTATGAAGCTTTGTTATAGTTTTGATTTGATAGAGTTTCACTTGTCGTATTAATTTAGGTCACGAGAAAGAAGTTTTTAAAACCACACATTTTTTAATGATATTTGAATGTGATTAAGTTTTAGCTTTAAAATAATTCCTGAGGCTAAATTATAGGCTTTTGGTGCTTAAATTTTTTGGCATACTATGCATTTCTCTCATACTTTTTATTTTTATAAGCTATTTTTTAATCAAAAATTTTTCATTTCAATTGATTTGAATCATTAATTCCTATTAAACCAAAATGTTTATGATTTTATTGAAAAAAAATTATTTTAATTAAGCTAAATAGAAAAAATTCAAGAATTTTATCTCTAATTTTATTCCATTTATCTCTATTTATAAATTTAAATAGGTAACCTTTAATTATGTTTATGAATGATATTCAAATTAATTTTTGAATAAAATTGATAAAATTTATTTAAAATATATTTTATTCATTTTTTTATTTAAAATCAAAAAATATTAAACTAATATAATTATATTATCGAATAATAGAATCTCCCATTTAATCTTTTAGAAAATTATCAGAACTAAAAATTTAAAAAAGTTATAATTTAAAAAATTTTTTTGGCGAAAATTGAATACAAGACATGGAAGAAGCCGTTGATTTCTTTTCGTCATAAAAATAAAATTGCTTTGTTTCAGGTCAGAATAGAATATTAAAGCTTTCGCAAAATGTTTGATTCAATCGGCCAAATAAAATAGTCAAAATCACTTAAAAGTGACCTATTGTTTATAATAATAAAAAGCAAATTGAAATAACAATGATGCTTTTAATTGCTTATAGCCTTATTTTTAAATAAGTTATCGGGTCCTGTTCATTTTTCTTAATGTAGCAATCAAAGTATCGAAATAAAAAAAATTAGAAGAGTTTTTTTTAATTATATTTTTTTCCATTGACATTTTTTTTGTCTTCGACTAATACTTTACCATTTTGTTTGGCCATATTTTTCCTTTTGAGAATGTAGGCATTGAAGAAAAAGTGAAAAAATAGAGCAAAATAGCTTAAATACATCAAAAACGAGTAAAATATATTATCGTTTGAAATATTGCATTCACTATTTGGTGAGCTTTTTTTTGTATGATAAGCTACCCAATTGACATAGCAACCAAAAATCATCTGAACTAATTGTGATGTTGTGATTAACTTAGATACGAACAATGGGACCCGAATTCTAAGAGCTTTGCATGCATAATACGAATACATAATTGAATGAACAAAATAATTCATAGTCATAAACCAACGACCTGATGCGGTAAAATCACTGTAGCTATACCAACAGTAGATTAAAACGGTTGCATGATGATACCAATGAAGAAATATGAGCTCTTGTTTGCGGAAAACAATAAAAATTGTGTCAATTAATTCTGGCAATTTGCTCATTATGAACATAAATGCCCAGAAACCTGTTACGCCATAGGCATAACTTGAATCACAAACTGAATAGACAATCCCTTTTTGAGTTATGCTGTAAAAAAATTCTGGCCACGTTCTGATTGTACCCAAAATGCTAAATGATGCCAAAACGATATTCCATATTATCAGTGGAAATCGTAGCTCATATCTTGTTTTATTTTTCATATAAAATTTTATTAAAAATATAAATACTACATAGATAATTGATATATTAATGCTCATGGTCCAGTTTTTGTTCATCCATTTTCCAAGACCATCCACGAATTCTTTTGACTCAAACAACTTTTCAAAGCCAAATATATGCGAATAAGAAAATGTCATGTTTGATTGTAAATTTTGATCAACTGGATTTAAATCAAACATTGGTTTGAGGAAAAAAAACGAATCGACAACTTTTTCCAAAGCCAAACTCATTGTTGACATCTTTTTTTTATCTAAATAGACATAAAAAAACTTAGCTATAAAGTTATATTTTGGAAATAAAATTAATTATCTCAAACATAGAATTTTATTTTAAATGATAAGATATAAAACACGTTGTTTGAATGGTTCGATTAATTTTGATCACTTTAGAATAGTAACCGTTCTATGTTTGTTATTTAAAATTTTTCTTTTAAAAATATGTATAAGTACATGACTATCAATGAGTGAACAAAGCATTTTAATTATGCAAAAGCAAAGTTTAATTTTTTTATAAATAAAAAAAAAGAGAGAAAGAGATCAAAATATTGATTTTTTTTAAATTATAGAAAAGAAAAAACTAGAAACAGATTAATTTGGAAATAGAAAAAAAAAACAGGTCTCTAAGATTGAGTCAAATTTCAATAAAATTATTTCGGTTAGTAACCAATTTTCATAAACATGAATTTTTTCTCAAGCGAAAACAAAGAAAATAAATTAGCTCTGAATTAGTAATTTAATTTAAATTCACGTTTTAAAATTGGTTGCCAAATTTATCAAATAAATCAAATGTTCTTGAAATTTGAAAAAAAAATATCCATAAAATTATATTTAAAATAATCAAGAGTCTACTTTAAATAAAGAATCCAAAAAGCTTTTCTTTTTTATAAATTCTAATTTTTTTAAACGGTTATCTCTTAATATATTATTCTATATTATGATAAAAATACACTAGTAAACGGCTTGAACATAAATCATAAAATTAAAGCGTAATTATTTATTTTTTTAAATTAAAGCTATTATTCCATTGTAAGAATTATAAGCTTGAAGAAAAAAATGAAATTAAAAAATAATTTAAATAATATATCTGCTCTAAATTGTTTATCGTTTTAAATTTGTCAATATATTCTAGTTCTAAAAATGTTAAAATTAGATCTTTCAAAATTTTTCCAACTTCATCCTAATTACAAAAATTAATTTCTTAATACAAAAAAAAAGATCAAATTGACTTGCATCAATAAATTTACAGAAGTTATGGTAATCTTCAAATTAAGAATTTTAAAAAATTAGTCTAAATAGAAAAAAAATTATAAAAGTTTTATAACAGATTCTCAAAAAATCTAAATAATATGAAATATTTTCAGACATATTAATTTATCTGTAGATAACCAATATTTTGTCTGATTATGATGTGTCTAAATATATTTTTGAAGCATTTTCATTAAAATAAAACAGTTTTTCACTTAATTATTAATTTATTTTTTACATAAAATTACTAACATTTTAACATACATTAAATTTTTGTATAGCATTATAATCAATTTTTTAATTTTAATTTACTATTAAACAATAAGAATATACAAAAAATTTGAAAAGTTCATTTTTGATTGTGAAAAATGAATTTTTAATAAAAGAAATATTTTTTTGTTTTTGTTAAAAAGATCAAAAAATTATTCCAATTCTCAGATTAATTTCCCATATTCTATAATAAAGATTTTTTTTTATTTTTTATTTGAACTAAGTCTTTTAGGACTCTGTTTTAAAAGAGAATTAATAATTAGCAAGATTAATATAGTATGTTCAATCTAGTTGAGAAAACTCATTAAATTTTTTTAAACGTAAATACCATTTTTAAGTATTTTTTTTAAATTTCAGTTTTAAATTATTTTTTAAAAGGTTTAACATAAAAAATTTCTTAAGTCAAAATTAAAATTTAAATTTTATAAGATTTGCTAAAATTTGACATAAAAGAGCAGTAAAAATTTCTAAATGCAAATGATATCTTTTCTCTAAATGTTAACAACTAGCTATGTTAATGCAACATACTTCAACTTACATGATTGCATTCGCTAAAAGAATTATACACTGGTCTGCAAATATCTTCCGAATGCATTAGAATTACATATTTTGATTTATTTTTACTCAATTAATCTTGATAATTTAATTATAAAGCTATTTTGAATCACTACCATCTTTAATCCAAGGAAACACTAATTTGATTATTTGGCTTGAAATTGACAAAATACAAAATCTGTCAATTAAATAAAGTTAAAAATAGGAAAAATTTCTTTTAAAATTTCATTTAAAACATGTAATATTTGATTAGTCAATGATCATTTTTTTAGATAATTAACAAATAAATTCTAAAATAGCGATTACAGAAAATAAATTTGGGTAGTTTCAATTCTGTAACCCTTTTTTTTTTGGAGATTAGAAAAATTTTGCTTTTAGAGATTTAGAAAACTTTTTTCCAAAAAATAAAAAAACAAAAATGATTAATTTAAATTCAAGAAAAACAAAATTATGCTTTTTGTCATTCTATGAAGAGTTATTAAATTAATCACTCATATTTATATAAAAGTAAAAGATTGTGAAACCAAAGCTGAGTTTATTTTACAACAACAACAACAAAAAAAGATTGTAATAGAAATAGAGATTCCTGTAATGAATCTCGATTTCAAGATTTTTAGATTTATATTACAAGCAACCTAAATTTGGTTATGTTCATTTTTATTGATTTTAAAGGGGAATTTAAAGCAATATTAAATTTTATACTAATTTTCAGTATTTCAAATTCTAATTAACATTAGCTTTTTTATAAACGCCAGGTATTATGAGCTCTAGAATGTTAGCATTAAATTTGAATGAGAAAAAATGAGAAATGGCGAAAATCGATAATTCAATTTTTCAATTCAATAGTTCAATTTTTAACCTAATATTGGAAACGATAACAACCAATTCGGACACTTAACGATATTTTAAAATTTCTGGTTTAGCATACACATTCAATTTTTTTAAGAAGAAAATATTTTATTTATTTAAAAAAAAAAAAAATATTCACCTTTTTCTAAGCAAATACTGAAAACTCGATTCTTAGCATTATAAACGCTAGCCAAGTCGGAATTATTGTTAGTGTGAGACAAACAATTATCTATGATCAATTTTTAATCAATCAATCAATTAAGAGTTAGAGAAATTTAATTGAATTTTTTTTCAATTTAATGACATTAAGTTTAAAATTTAAGTATCTATGGCCTATGTCATATCATGAGTGCTTATTAATCTTGATCTTAAAAATTAACCAGTAGATAATTGGGCGAATATCTATAAAATAAAGTAAAGAGTAAATAGTTTTTGCTTTGAGTCTAGACTTGGAATTGATCTTAAATAAATCCAAGGTCCAAACTTTTCATGATTTAAGTTAGAACAAAAAAAAAGCAGTGTTCATGAATAACATTTTTAGTTGATTATAGAAAAAAAGCTTAGCCAAATTAATTTATTAAGGTCACGTGAATTTGAACTAAAATAAAAAATAATGTCAGTTATTTAGAAATAAATAAATAAATAGATGCTCATTAGCAATCAATAGTATACTCATTTTTTCTCTTTAAATTCACAATAAAATGCTTTGTGGACATTTAAAGTGAAGTTCATGCGTATAATTATTTTTTGTGAAACAGCTTTTTGCAGGCAAATTATTTTAAAATACTATTATTTCACATTTATATGTCAAACAACGCCTTTTAATTTGTTTATATGCTTTTCCTGAAATGAATATACAAGATCTCGGATAAAGTAAATAAATTCATCAACGTTAAGATAAAGACAAATAGTAATTAAGCTTGAAAATATTTAATTTTTAAGCCCAAAACAAACCAATGACTTTTGTTATGAATTAAAGCGAAAATTTTCTTGATTAATGGCTTAATCGATTTAAAGTTTTATTTTAGGAATAAAATCATGGGTTGAGTTTGATTAAAAAATACATTTCTTAAACTAAGCTAAACGCAAACAATTGGAAAATTTTTGTTGTTATTGTTGTCCTGCTAATCTATTATTTTCAAAATTGATAGAAGGTTCAATTAAAAGTTGCCTTTTAGTTTAAATGTATTATTTGAATTGGATTTTTTTTTTTGCTTTTTGAATAAATAATTTTAGCTAAGATTTTTTAATTTTTAGATCGTCAAAACGAAATGAAAATTCTTATTTAATGAGACATCTTAATTTGAATTCAAATCAGCATTTAGAATTGGACTTAATTAAAACAATGTTAATTTGCTTCATAATTAACGTTTTTATTTGTAATTTTTTCTCAATTTTTGTTTCTGGTGAACTTGAGACATTCAAATTTAACAATGTTACAAACGAATGCAATATAATAGACAACGAATACTGCATTCACAAGCCTTTAAAAGGTTAATTAATTTAATTTAAAATATGACTTAATTTAATCTATTTACATTATTCAGACGATTGTACAGTGACAATCATCTCTCCTTTCTCTTGTGCTAGTCAACAAAATGAGACATCATGTGATTTTTTTCTAGATTGGAGCACAATCAATGACGATGTTGCAAAGTTTACTCTGAGCAAATACAACTACAAAATGGATGAATGGATAGCAATTATATTCTCCAATTCTAATATTTCTAATACTGAAGTATGTAAAATTGTGAATTTAGGAAAAAATAAAATTTTTAAAATCCTAGGTAAATTCTGACATAATAATTACACTGTTGCCTTCGACTAGCAAAGCTCGACTTTTGAATGGGTAAAGCTATTTGGATTATGGTTTTCTTATTTAATTTTTTTTTAGTATTATAAAAGGTTCGGATGTAATTTTGGTTGATGATTTACAGGAAATAGATAGCTATAATTATAGCGAAAAAAAATTACTTAGCCGAAAAATATCATTTACAAAAAATTATGTTGATATTGAGTTTTCATTTAAATACACATCTGATAAATCAATTAATCTCAACAAGTGCTCAAAAAATGATCCGAGCAAAGGATTTTACATGTTTTTAATGAGTGGAAAGTTGGATGAAAAATTCAATATTCTTTTCGAGACCGCAACTATTCCCAAAATATTTGGTCCATTCTGTTTGGCTTCTTGCTCAAAAAATTTGCCCTTTTTCAAAATAAGTCCGTCGAAAAATCAAACTACAGTTTTGAAAAATCAAGAAAAAAAACAAGCGATTACTTTAAGAAACAAATCGGACCTAGTTACAAACATATCTACAAACACAGATTTTTACTCAATCGACAATACCACAATTTTGTCTGGTTATTTTGATAATAACGCTGAAAATTCAAGCACAGTTGTTAGCGTACCAATCACTCCTGAAATTGAAAATTCAACTAATTTGGCTGCCAAATCAACTGAACTTGTCACTACTGTAATGTCCACCACAGCATCATTGGAAACTATTAGCACTGAGGCTTTGATTACAACAAAAAGTGAGATCATCGATTTACCGTCAACAGAAAACACAAATACTTCAGTTAAAGTTACAACAATAACAGAAGTAGTTACAACAACTACAATGACTAGTTTGTCATCCTCTCCAGAAAATTTTTGCTCTGATCAAGTTCATAATTTGTCTAATTTCTATTTCACATATATTTATGATCATCGAGTTCAATCTTTTGAGTATACTTTAACGGTTAATTTAAACTATAGCTTTAGAAGGATAGGCATTTTCAATATAAATCCTTTTAACAAAGTAATTATAGAAAATTAACAATTATCTTTTTTATTTTAATTTTTTTTTCATTAGAAAGAAACTTTTTTGGTAGTCGCTGAAACAAATGAAACTGCATCAAAAACGTAACTTTTTATTTAAGCCAGAAAATTTAAAATACACAATTTCGATTATTAGGTACACTAACAAAAATGAATCAGAAAGCATATCGTCTTCAGTTGATAACAATAAAATAACATTTAGTATTCCTAGAGAACTAGAATTGACAAACAATGTCTCAATGAAAGATTGTCTATATTTCAATTTTTATATAGGAAATGACAGCGATATTAGCACCATGGAATTCATTTCTCATCCAAATGAAAATTCTCTAGCAATGTCAAAAGTTGAGTTTGTTTGCTTAGAAAAATGTCCCAATATTGGTATTTAAATTGAAAATTATTTTTATAAAAACAATTTTTAATTTTTAAAATATTAGAAAGAAAAAAAATAGAAATATATCTAAAATTCAATGTCAATAATTATTTGTATCATCCTGACTTGGATAATTTAAATAGTGAAAAGTCTAAAAATTTATCTTTGAACATTATTGAAATAGTAAGTTTGAATTTTTTCTAAATAAAAATTAATTTTTGTCTTTAGTTTAGGACGATATTGACCGATAAATTTGATAGCTTCAAAATAATCAATATTCTAAAGGCAAACAACAAAAAAAAATCTTTTAAAAGACAAATAATGGCTGATTTCATAATCATTGAGTCAATATTGACTGTTTTGTCCGAAAATAGTCAAAAATTTACTCAAAACAATGTTTTGAAAATTCTTCGTGAAAATTCCTCATTTTCTCATCTGTACCAAATTAATGGATTTAATTTAATTGAAACTTTTTCACAAAAAACATCTACTTCAATTCAAACAACCACTTTAAGACGTAAGTATTTAGAATTTTTCAAAAGTCAATTAAATATACAAACACCAGAAATACACGAGGGGTTTTTTACTCCCTTTTTTGAAAAACTGAAACTTGAATTTTATCACATACAAATAAAATTTTAAAAAATTGCTTTTGTTTGCTAAAAATCTTGAATTTATTTATTTAGAAAATGAATAAATTTTCACATAACATGTTTAATTTATCTTAATAACTTTATTTGAAATTTTAATGAGAAATCAGTTTAAAAATTTTAAATCTAATATTTTTTAAGCATATGACACCGAATATTCAAAGATTTTTGCATTGGCCTTAGTGTTTAGTTTATTAGTGACAGTTCTAGTTCTTGGAGGTGCTTTGTTTGCTTATCATCGATGGCAAAAGTCAAAATCACATGGAACTAATGGTCTGAGACTCGCGGTACCTAATCGCCGAGTTGATTATGAAGGTCAGATGATCGATTTAGATTCTTCACAGGAAAATAAATTTACCACTGAAGGCTTAGATCTTGAATTTGTCAATCCGGCATTTGAAGAAAATGGCAAAGAAAACACTAATTTGAATTTCACTGACTTTACAGGAAGTCGTGAAGTCGGCATAGACATCGGGACACTAGAAGAAAATTCACCAAAACAGCCAGTTATCATGGAAGAAATTAACGAAAAAGACGATGAGTATAAAAACTTGCGCAGCATTCTAAACGAATGTCTTAAACCAGAAATAGAAACAAAGAATTCAAATGGTTCTTTGTTTAATAGCTATGAAATTCATAATCAAAACTTACATCGGGCAACTAAATGTGAAAATTTAAAAGCTGAAAATGATGAAATCAATTTCGACTACTTCGATGAGTACAAAAAAAATGCGAATGATTCTCAAACTTTAAAAAATAGCTCACAAAGTGAAATAAATGAGGAAAAAAATGCAATTTCTCTTAAAGATCAAGATTTAGATTCTTTTGATGATAAAACAGAAGAAGTAGCCAATATTTTTAGTAAAGACATTGAGAAAAATCTGCCAGAATTATTTGGTGAATATTTGGAAGAAGATGTTGTTAAAAAAAAGACGAAAAAAATACAATTAGACCAAGAATCAATTGAAAGTGCGGCTAAGGACTCGTTGAATATATCAACTGATGAACACTCTGAAGAAGAAGATTTCAAACCAATAGACAAAAATGCATTCAAAAACTTTCGTGTTGAATCCAATAATAAATTTATAATTGATGAAAGCAAAAGTTCTTTCAAAGAATTGTTTAAACAGAAGAGTGAAAATGGTGAAAAAAATGAAAATACACCCAATTATGAGCTCAAGGACAAGTCGAGCAAAGCTGACATTCTAAAACTTTTTTCAGGAGGAATAGGTAGCTCTAATTCATAAAAAAAAACATTCTTAATACTAAAAAATTATTTTTCTTTAGCTGAATTTTCTACTCCAAGAGTTTGTGTTTTGAACACACATTCAAAATCAGTCGAATTGGGCTTACATTTTAGCGATAATAGAAACAACATGATACTTGATATAGAAAAGAATTCGCCGGCAGAATTGGCCGGTGTTAAGCCTGGCGATAAGATTTTATTCATTGGTAGCGTTAATGTTGAAAAATCAACATGTGAAGATGTCAAAAATAAAATAAGCCAAGCTATATTAAGTTCATCTAATAACGAAATAACTCTAGTTGTAATGAATGCTATTGAATATAATATTTCTAAGTCTAACGAAACACTGTTGATTAAAAAAGAACTAGATAATGATAAAAATATCTTAGAAAAAAAAACTAATAGCCAAGATTCCATTGATGCTGTAAAATCTCAAAATGAAACAGAATTCAATCCATTCGATGACATACCAAACGAAATGATAACTCCTTTTTTGCACTATTCATCTATCCCTCCACCAGACACATTTCAAGTAACTGATGAAGACAACATGAGAAATGATTCTTTGGAAGAATCTACCAGTGAAACAGTGTCAAGTTGTATTGATATGAATAAGAAAAAAGATGAAATTCAAAACAATTTGAACGATATTGATTTTATTTCTAATTTTACATCAACAACTGATATTTATAATGAGACAAACTCGAATCCATCTAACTTTTTATTTCCAGAAAGTTCTCAATTCAAAATTCCCTGGTCAATAGAAAACTCTTATTCAGAAAACACCGAAAACACGACAAAACCTATATCGGATCAATGTAAAAAAGAATTTTAATAATTTTAAAATCTTTTTTATTAAACAGTGAATCAATAGTAAAAATGACTATACGGTAAATGTACTCTAATTTGTAACTTAATTTATAGTTTTATCTTTTTTTATTTATTATTTTATTTATATAATTAAATATACTAACTTATTTCATATTTTTTTTTTTTTTTATAAAATCCAAAATGGTTGTCATCGGAAAAATTGAAATCAATTTTAAAAAGAAAAAATTTTGAAAAATTATTGAATCATAATCTATTAAAGCTCATTGTTAATTTAAAATAATTTTTTATTTTAATCTTACATTATATAAATACTATAAAATTTTATATTCTTAAATTAGATTTTATTTTTTTTAAATTAAAATTCAAAATTTAGTAAACAATAAATAAATTAGAAAAAATTTTTTATTATTTTTTTATTTCAAAATTTTTTAATTTTTGAATCAAAAATTTAAATTTTCGCGAGAAAAAGATTAAATAGAATTAATCGATTAAAAATCGATCTAAAGCTTTCTTTTTTAAAAGAATTCAGCTTCAAATGTCATAAATTTCTAATGAATTTTATTTAATCTGTCCCAAGTACTTAAAATTTTGATTTCTTGTCAATGGAAAAATTTATCATTTTTTAATATTTAATGCTTTTAAAATATCATCAGCATTAACCATTTGTGAAGCATCTTCTTGTTTGTATTCAAACAGAGCTTTACCATTTTGAGCTACTACTAAGGCTCCACCATTTTGGAAGCCGTCTCCTTTCATGTCTCCCTTAATACCGAGTTCTTTACTTCTATTGTTGGCGTCAGTCCAAGCTTTCGATAGGAGTTTTTTAAATAAATCAAAGAATGAAAATCGTTGAAATTGAAGGGCTTTGTAGCATTCCATTTGCGGATCCACAAACAGTTCTAATAATTTCAAATGCGATATAAATTTATTTATTTTATTTTATTTTCTAACTCACCACCAGCAAAGTATCCTTCTTGAACAAACGGCTGAACAAAGCGTGAGTCAAATCCGATTCCAATAAAACTTTAGTAATCAAAATTATAGATTGATAGAAAACAAGAAAATTATTCTAAAAATACCGGACATTATTATTATCTAATGTTGGTTTTATTGAATTAGACAACTCTTTAGCTGCCAGCCGACAGAACTGTCATCCAAATCGACGAAAAAAAAGAATTACACATGGAGAATCTTTCCAGAATGTTTCAACAGCAGTTTTGGTCTAAATATTTGAATTTTTAGAAATGCAATTTAATTTCTTTGTTTCTTACTGTTTCTATTTCACCAGCACTGTTAACTTTCTGGACAAGAATTTTCGCTATCTTAGACGGCGAAGACATTCTTGTTCTATTTTATTCTTAAATTTTCTTAAATTATTGAAAATAAATTTAGTAAAAATTAGAGTTGGTTAAGTTTTTTATATTTAATCACGTTCTTATTTCATCTTTATTTATTTATTACATTAGGAAAATTATGCAACAATTTTATGATTAAGCAAAATTTTTGAAAAAGCGTGATTTAGTTTATGTTGCAAATATCATTTCATAATGTCTATAATTAAACTATTATGCAAAATTTTAAAATGCTTTTCAAAAAGTTAAACTAAAGACTAAAAATTTATTAATGATTTAGATTAATTCTAATCCAAAGTATTATTTTAATGCTTTATCTTGAATTTAGTTTTATATGATATTTGGCTAAAACACTATCATTACAAGATACAATGCTAATCATATTAATTGAATTTTTAAATAAAAAAACCAAGATCGTATTTAATTTTAGTGGGAAAACTCTTATTTTCAGGACTGATCTGATGCTATATCTTCTTGATTTTTCGACAAATTGCTTGAATACTGATATTCTAACACACAAAATAATGCATAGTTTCATCGGGTTTCTTAGTAAAATCAGAATGAAACTGTTAATTCCATTTTTTGTCATTTGTTGATTTTTTTATACATTGCATTTTATTTTTAAATTTGTTTGTTTACAGCATCTGTAACACTCAATGGATACCTTTTTTTATGCTCTTTATCATAGAGACTGTTTATAAGATTTCCAAAAATCCAATTTTTTTTACTCAAAATTTTAGTTAGACAAATTTTTAAACCCATTTGGATTCAATTTTATGACTTGACTTAATAAAGTTTAGTGACATTTGTCGCATGGACTACGAGATAATTATCCTTTTTAGCCCATCATTGTTTGCTTAAAAATTCATTTGAATTTGTTTCGAATTTTTCATAGAGACTATAACAGTAGTTTATTCACCATTTGAAGATAATTTTAAAGTTCTTCTTGCTTCTGCGCAAATTTGCCGAAGCGTACTCCTAACTAAACTTAAAGTTAAGTTCGGTCTCTTTTCGGAGATTGTATTCACTTAACATTTTTTCAGCGTTTCAGATAGCCCAATCTTTAATTGATGGAAAAAAAAGATATAACTTTTCGAAAAACAGATGTTGCACTTATATTATTATTATCTAGTAAAAACTCAATTTCTTTTTTAAACAAACATTTTATTTTAATACTCGAATATTTTGAGCTCAAATGGCTAAGATCACCTTCCTCACCAGTAAACTGATGCATAATACATGATGCATAGTAAATCGCGATTTGGTCTTTAGTCCAACTGCAATAAAAAAAGACTTGATGAGCTGGACAGAAACAAATCAATAGGCACTGATAGCATACATCCATATGTACTTAGAGAGTGCAGTGATGTATTGTGTGAACCACTGTCTTTTCTGTTCAAGTTATCATTCGAGTCTAGTGTGATACCAGCATGTTGGAAAAGAGCTAATGTTACTCCAGTATAAAAGTTAAAGTTAAAAATCAAGTTCAACTACATTATGAAAACTTGAAACATGGGAAAATTGAACCATTTTTCCATACCAGTGAAGTTGATGAAATTCTTAAAACTCTGAAGTGCAAAAAATCGCCTGGTTATGATGAAATATGCAACGAGTTTTATATATTTGGCTCATGCGATAAACTTATTATAATACTAACATGGTTTTTCAATGCGTTGGTAAGCTTTGGTTATCTACCAAATCTTTTCAATGTATCGATGGTGACACCGATCCCCAAGAAAGACGTCACAAATGAACCATCAGACTTCCGTCCGATATCAGTATCTACTTCGTTGGCTACAATGTTTGAAGCTCTTTTACTTAGTAGAACTAGCTGTCTAAATCAGACTAATCCTAACCAATTTGGGTACAAGAAAAAAATTTCCTGTAAACATGCATATTTCCTGGTAAATGAGACTATGAATTACTATAGACAAAATGGCTCAAAACTACACGTAGTTTGTCTTGATGCAAGTAAGGCCTTTGACAAGCTGTGGAGAGATGGTCTGTTCTACAAATTAATTGTTAGAATTCCGGATGCGATTTGGCGAGTGCTATATGTTTATTATAGTATTTCAAAAATAGTCATAAAATATGAAAATGAGGTTAGTGAAATGATGATTAAAACAAATGAAGGAGTTAAACAGGGAGGTATCCTATCTCCTTATTTGTTTAATTACTTCATTAACGACCTTTTAAACGAATGCACCAATTTAAATATTGGGGCATCGATTAATGGTATTAACCTCTCGATAATAGCATACTGTGACGACATCGTTTTACTTGCGCCCTCTTTTGGCCAGTGTCAAAAGCTACTAGAAATTTGCTCGAATTATTCAATAGCCTGGAAAATTGATTTCAATCCTGACAAATCTATGGCACTATTAATTCAAAAAACCAATGTTAGCAATGAACCTAAATTATCAGTCTATGGTAAAGAAATACCTTTCGTTAAAAGTGTTGAGTATCTAGGCCTACCAATTGGTAATACAAAATATGTCAATAACTTTATTGAAGAAAAGTGGAAAAAAGTTGAAAAAAGCTTGTACGGTCTCTATGGATTGGGTTGTAAACCCAAACAAAGTAGCCCAAAACTTGTCTATTTCTATACAAACAATTTTGTCAGTCTATTTTTAGACATACACTGGACCTGACCTTTATTGGAGACAAGAAACTCAGTGAACTGGAAACAAGAGAAAATCTTCTTCTTAAACGGACGTTTGGGATAAAGAAATTTGCTAGAATGAAACCAATTTTAAAGTCATTTCGTATTGAAAAAGTAGAACAAATTTATCAAAAACATAAGATATTCTTCCTAAAACAGATTAAACAAAGCAGCACTTGTTTTAGTCTCTTAACCTACTTAAGGGATCATTATGAAACTTATGATCAAAAAAACAATTCCGTGTGCAAGCAATTGTCCAATTTAGAAAAAAAAATATACATAAGTGTTACTGATTTTGATCCAAGGACAGCGATAGAATTGATTGAACACATACATACTGAGAAAAATCGTGGCTTGGTTGACTCGATTAAATTTATACTATCTAAAATAGAAGAAAAAATTTCAAAAAAATTAGATCATCTTTATTGGAGCAGACTCCACGACAAATTTTAGTATAAATAAAAGTAACTTAACAAAAGTTCAGTCTAAGAAAATGAGTAATTTAATAGAAGCTGCAAGAAAAACAGCCTATGATGTCTATGCAAGGCTAATGGACAGACATTTAAAACATCTAGAAAGACAAATGAAGTATAAGCCAATTGACCAAAATGCAGCAGCAATAACAAACAGTGCATTTCTTGATATGGTAGTAAGAACATATAAAACAAATCCAATGGCTCTACAATTAATAATGAAAGATCCTAGAGTTCAAACATATTTTAAAAAACAAGCAAATGAAATACCATTCTATATTATGGGTGTTTTGAGAAAAGAAGGTGCAAAAAAAGAACTAGTAGCTTCAATAGTTGATAATGATGAATTAGAAATGTATGATAAAATACATGGAACAAAATATAGTAAAGTAGAAGAAAAAGATAAATATGAAGCGTATGCAAGAACTCCTGAAGAATTAGAAGCAGAATTTGATGCTTTTCAAGCATTTTATGAAACAAACTATGGACAAAGTATTGAAAATTTAGGTATAAATACAAGTAATTCACCAAAAAAAATTAAACCAAACGAAGAAAATCCTCCAAGTATAGAACCAATAAGTTCAGATACAGATACAAATAGTAGCCCAAAAAGTCAAGTTAGTAAACCTAGCACTAATAAAGACATTCCAGAAGAACCTGAAATGCCAGAAGAAATGGAAACAGATAGAGCTGCAGGTGGTAGTACAGGAATTGGACATCACGGCGGTTATTATGGTAATGCTAGTAGAAACCCAGGATTCGAAAAAAGTAGACTAGAAAGAGAAGTTGTAAAAACTCATAACAGAAGTGATAAACTTTTCTACTGGGGAATGTCAGGTTTTGATTCAGATTATGATGCAGGCAAACCTTATATAGAAGATTTGATGATAGGAACCAAAAAAACTGGAATATTAAAATTTAAAACACAATATACAAATACTACTATGAATTTTACATATAATACAGGTAATACATCATTAGCTGGTCAAGTTTATGCAGAACCAATAAATTTTCACATTTATGACTTTATTGATCATAAAATTTTAAACTCAGTTGGTGGAAGATTAAGACAATTTGAAAAAAATTCATTAGCTGAAATACATGTAGAAGTAGAATTACATACAAGAAAAGGATCTGCTTTTGATAATGAATGGTATTTAAATCAATGGAGTGCATTAACAACTCCAACAACTGACCAAATGAGAGCTGCAAGAAAAGATTTAACATCGAATCCACAATATTTAATATACAGAGATGCTGACGGAGATTTTCAAGCAAATGGATTTATAAAATCAAATACTGAATATGATGCAGCAGATACTGAAATGTTACCATCTAGAAAATTACAAAGTTTAAGAAAAAAAGACAAAACTACAGATATTGTAAGTAATGGTTTTAGTTTTACAAGAAAAGTAACTGCTGGAGGACCATATTATTTAACTCCAGCTAAAATATGGGAATTAAAAGATAGAAGTATCTCAACATTAATTAATGAAATTGAAGGCCAAAGTGCAGATTCAAGTGGCAATTTAGTAAAATGGCCAGAATATTTTAATTTCTTAGTAGTGCCATTAAACTCTGATATGGTTATGTGTCCTATGACATCAAACGCATGTATTACACCTAATTTTCACACAGAAGTACATATAAAGACGACAGCAACATGGTTATGTATGGGTAATGCTTACACTAGTGCAACAATAGGATATAAATTAGATCCTTGCTATAATGCAAACACACTATACAATATGGAAATAATTAATATGTCTAATACCCACTGAACAGCCGAGTGGGGAGACTACAAGAATTAGAAAAGACTAAATCACAATAACAATGACATAGTTGGTAACAAATTCCTAAGCAAAGCAAAAATCTTATCTTTGTAAATACTAATTGTAAATAGTCTAACGTATTAAAAAATTTGAGCCGGTACTCTATATGGGTATCCGTCTCATTTTTATTTTTAAGGAGGATTATAATAAAACACTTTATAATTTTTAAAACTTTTATTTAATAAAATATAATAAACTAATAAATCTTTTAATAGAATTGTTCGGCATACTCCGAGAGTCCCATCTGATTCTCCGGAATATTTGCCATCCATTTTTCAACATTCTCTTTTTGATGTTGATCATCGTCACTATTAAAGTCAAATTCAGTTGGAGCAGATACATCAGAGTCATTATCCTTTATGCTCGATAAAATAGATTCAATTTCTTTGTCGTTTTCTTTGGCCTTCTCCAACAAATCACAAAATGTTTCCCAATTCTGAGAGTTTCTTAAAAGCTTTGCAACCAAAGACTTGTAATAATCTTTCCATGGTTTTTAGGATTTTGCATATAAATTTTGTAATTCCGGCGCATCCATGTTATATAAATAAAATCTACGTTTGAACTCTGGTTTCCTATTTACTAGTTCACTTAAAGTACTATAATCCAGATATTCGTCTGGGTTAAATGAAATAAAAAATCTCTCAATCTTTAAGATGAGATCCTCTATAGAAGTTTTGTTTTTGGCAAGCCGAACATTAAGTCCGGTGCCAGAAAGTTGTTCCTTGATACTACAGAATGTGTCATTTAGTGTAACTCTCTTGGTCAAAGAGAGCCACTTCATTTCTTCTATCACTACTGTAGAAATGGCAGCTCGAGCAGCAGAGTCATACTTAAGTATGTCCTCTTTGACGAATTGTGTTCCAGGCCAAACATGGTATGGCCCAAAACTTTGTGCGAGAATCTCGCAAATCGTCGTCTTAAAAGTGGAAGCTCGGCCACCTAAAATGCAAGCATAACCAGAATTGCTGGGATGTGCATCAATCTTAATTCTAATGTCTCTTATAAATTCTATAAAAGACTTGAAAGGGATTAATTTTTTTAAATCATCCTTACTAAGAGGCATATTCTCATCCTCCTTCATTCTCTGATCTTCAAGAGATTGGAGGTGATCACTATATGCTTTACTCAACCTAAGCTTAATACAGTCGGTTTTCCACGAATTATATTGTGGATATTCATTCCTAAATTCAGCCATTTCGGCTTCGGAATGTTTTGGCCGACTTTTCATTTCTTTAATTTTTGATATAATACTTTGCCTGTTATCAGGCTTATAACCTATGTTAGAGTTCTCGTAGATAATTATTTTTCTTTTAATATAATTAACCAAATTTTTATAGTGTTCTTCACTTTTAATTTGGTTGAAGTGCATTTGAATTAAACAAAGCAGATTAAACAAAGCAGCACTTGTTTTAGTCTCTTAACCTCCTTAAGGGATCATTATGAAACTTATGATCAAAAAAACAATTCCGTGTGCAAGCAATTGTCCAATTTAGAAAAAAAAATATACATAAGTGTTACTGATTTTGATCCAAGGACAGCGATAGAATTGATTGAAAACATACATACTGAGAAAAATCGTGGCTTGGTTGACTCGATTAAATTTATACTATCTAAAATAGAAGAAAAAATTTCAAAAAAATTAGATCATCTTTATTTGTTTAAAATTTTAAATGATTTTTTAAAAGTAGAATTTTTTACATAATTTGTTTTTTTAAAAATACTTATCATAATTTCATAATTTATTGAGACGTAAATCTTTTTATACTTTTTCTTAGCATGTATACTTAAATTGGTATTTATAATACGACATCGAACTAA
>PJRA01000172.1:381158-393192 GCA_016987375.1 Brachionus koreanus
TTTTTAGATTTCTCGAAGGCATTTGATCGGGTTTCCCATAAACTCCTAAAGATCAAGTTAAATAGCTATCGATTTACTGGTAAGCTTTTGGCATGGCTCGAAAATTTTCTACAAGATAGGAAACAGAGAGTTGTAATAGGTCAGTATGAATCTGATTGGGTTGATGTGCTAAAGTATTAATAAACTAATAATAAAGAAAACACGTTAGTTATTGATAGATAGATAGATGGATGGATTCGGATAATTGACCAAAAGGACTACAGGATCTACTTTAAAAAAATCTAAATTGTACAATTAGACAAATTTAATCTTTAATCTTAAACTTTCAAACATTTCTAAATTACTTTTACTTTATTTTAAATTTTTTGATATACTAAATAACAAACATTACCAAGGGTGCTGAAAAAAAGTAAGCAAATAGTATGTACGACCTCAAATTCTTATCCTCTTATTCTCGAAAAAATTCTATCATAAAATTATTGCTTATAATTAAATGATATTGCTGAAAAGCCGTTCGGGATAGTCCTAGCGGTATGTTATTAAATTAAAAAAAAAAATTATTAATAATAAAAAATTATAAATAATAAATAAGAATTCCACATTTAATTAATTTTGCAAAAAGCTAGGCAAAAATTATTCTAAGATTTTGGATCTGATAATCGGCTCTCCCTCACTTGCTAGCTGTATCCAATAATTCAAAGTCCTGGTAGACAATTTAAAAAGTAATCATTACCCAATTTTGACAACTTTTGATCTAACAATGAATAAAGATGATTATATTAAGCAAATTATTCCTAGATTCAAGTATGATCTAGCGGATTGGAATCTATTTAGGGTAAAATTAAACTGTAAACCGAATGAGCTTACTAGAAATAATATTGAGGAACTCAGCCTTTTTGTTGTAACATCCATTATCAATGCTGCAGAATCCTCTATCCTAAAAAGCTCTAATAGTTTCAGGTCTGGTGAGCAACCTAACTATATATAATTTTGAAGATAAAGTTAAGGAGAAAATTTTATCGGAAACTGAAACGAAGCATTCCGAGTAGTTTAGAAATGAAATGTGCCACAAAAAGAGAAATTAATGCTATAAATAAAGATCTCAAGAAAGATATTCAAGAGTTTAAAAGTTCTCACTGGAATTGATTTCTTGAGAAAGTAAGAAAAAGCCATGTCTAAAGTAATTCGTTCTGGAAGCAAAATAATAACTTTCGAAATCCGAAAACAATTAGAAAGACACCTTCCATTATCTACGAAGCTTTAACTCTGACAACGAATCAAGATAAGGCTAAAACTTTCTCAAAATCTTTTTCTTCAAGTATAGAGGAGGAAGCGTTTGACAATAATTTCAAAGTAAAAGTCAATCAGAGTATTGAATCATCAAATATAGATAATAATAAAGATAGTAAAATAATCAGTACTGATGAAATTATCAAAGCTATCAAAATGCTGAGAAATAGATCTTCTCCTGGAGAAGAAAGGATCAGCAATATTATGCTTAAGCAACTCTCTCTAGATTTCATTTTAGTAATCAAAGACTTATTTAATTTATGTCCAAAAAAACAAACCTGGCCTAATAACTGGAAATTGTCCTAAATAATAATGATTCCCAAAAAGTCTGATAATAAACAAGATCCAACAAATTATCGACCCATTAGCTTGACAAGCTGTCTAGGGAAGCTTTTCGAGAAGGTATTAGGAAATAGAATAAGCGCTTTATTAGAAAAAAACAATTTGATAAATACCTGCCAGGCAAAAGATTAAGGAACAGTTAAATAAGAAAAGAAAAGTGTGTGGTTTGTTCTTCATTTGACCGTGTTTGGCATTATAGATTAATTTACAAACTAATTAAAATAGGAATCCCAATGGAATTAATAGGCCTAGTAGAGTCATTTCTTTCTAAAAGATTTCTCAGTGGACGTTAAGGGAGAGAAAAGCATGAATTTTCCAATCCAGACTAGTGTCCCTCAGGGTCTCGTCTTGAGTCCTCTTTTATTCACAATTTTCGTCAAAGACCTTCCTACTAATAAAAAGCAGAATCAAACTTATTCAATGCTATTTGCAGACGATCTGACTACAATTTTCCCTTAAAATAAAGGTAGAAGAAAAAAATAAATAAAGAGATACAAATCTACCTCAGTGAATTGGAATATTGGCTCTACAAATTGAGTTTAAAGATGTCAGTTCCGAAATTTAACTTCATAGTCTTTTCGATAGCAAATAGAGGGAATAATTCTCTCAATCTTTTTTTGAATAATCAACAAATACCCCAAGCTAAAGAAGTTAATTTTTTAGGCTGCATTCTAGACCAAAACTTAAACATTAACCAACAGATAAAAAGGATAAAAGAAAAATGTCTACAAAGACTGAAAATTATAAAGATCCTTTCAAACAAATCATGGAAGCTGAAAAAACACTGATAGGAGTTTTTAGAGCCTTAATTGGATCGATTATAGATTATTTTTTCTTTGTTCTTTCAACAATTTCTAAAGCTTGAATTTCAAAAATTCAAGTTACACAGAACAGAGCTTTAAGATCAATTTATGATCTGCATTTTGATCCAATAAAAAGGACTTATCCATCAATAGTTGATGGATGGATAAGCCAATTTCGACATTGATTGTAAGCCAAAGCTGTTGTCACTTTCTCATATCTTTTAAACAAACCTTATCAGTAAAATTAAATCCTCAAAAATTAAAAACTGAAATTATTTATTTATTTATTTAATTTGTAAAATCTAATTTATTTATTTTTTTCTTTTTAATTTTATTTTTCTAATTTTAATTTGCATAACCCTGAAGGGGCGAAATTATTTTATATCATTATCCGTAAGTCCATGTGACTAATGTCACTAAAATTTATTTAGACTTACTTACTATTTAGCTACAATTTTATATCTTTTCCAAAAAAATGAACTCTGAACCAAAATCAAGAGAGAGCGTTCTACTTGAGCTTTCAGATAATACTTTAGAAGAAATGTTCCATATAATATGATTCTAAAGGAGATTTTAAGGAGTGTCAATTTCAAATCAGTTAGCAAAATAAGCCTAGGTTCAAGAAACAGTCAAATTTTTAAAATCCATGGTTATTTATGATTATTTATATTAAAATATAAACGTGAAGATAAAAACAGTAGTTAAGTTGCTTATGTTCAAATGTTAAAAACATTAAAGACAAAATAATTTTATTGTAAAGTTTATTTTTCACTTAAAAATTAAATTTTATTCAAAAAAAATTATGCTAAGTTTTTGAAAGACAAACTATTCTAACATGTAATTTGATTTTTTTTAGAAAAAAATGGATCAGGTTTGATGACGATTACATTTTTTATTATTTAAATTAATAATTATCATTCACTTAATTATTATTTTAACTTTAATACAAATATTTTTTAACAAAAATTAATAAACTATAATTGTTATTAATGAGAATAAATAAAAAAGTCAACTAGACAAGTTTCAAAATTACTTTTTATAAATTTTTTTCTTTTTTATAAATTATGCTAACTAATTTCATTAAATAATATTTTTAAAATTATTTTTATATGATTTGTTCAATAATAATTTATTTTGTTAGTTTGTGAATTATTGTATATTTAATTTTTTTTACTTCGTGTCGTCAGCATTTTAGTGATTTTACTTTAACTCAATGTATGTCACGTTTCAGAATTTTTTTTACCCATTAGAAAATTAATTTTTACCTCAAAATTGTAGAAAAAAAGTTCATTCTATCCTTATATCATATGTTAAAACAAATTATATTAATTTGAATTTTTAGATTAAAATATAAAAATTTGTGATGTGGTTACAAAAGTCGGCACTTTTGCAGTTGTTTCTAAGCATCATTTCATTTGTTTTGATTAGATCCGACGAGCATGAACATAAATATGAACCAAATGAAGAAGTTGTTTTATGGGTTAATACAGTCGGACCGTACCATAATCGTCAAGAGACGTATCCGTATTTTTCATTACCATTTTGTGCCGGGCCTAAACCATCGATTAACCATTATCATGAAACTCTTGGTGAAAATTTGCTTGGTGTTGAACTTGAATTTAGTGGAGTAAACATAGCATTTAGAGGAGATTATACCAAAACTGAATACTGTTCGGTCGATTTAACAAAAGAGAAATACGAATTGTTTGTCTATGCGATCAAAAATCACTATTGGTATCAGATGTATATCGATGACTTGCCAATATGGGGAATTGTGGGAGAATATGATGAAAAAGATGAATCGTTTTGGCTTTGGACTCATAAGAAATTTGAGCTTGGTTACAACGAGGATAGAATTGTTGATGTCAATTTAACGAGTGAAGCTAAAGTCAAACTATCTCCTGGAATGAATATCAAATTTTCATACGAAGTAAATTGGAAAAAATCCAACATCAAATTTGAGGATCGGTTCGAAAAGTATTTAGATCCAGGATTTTTTCAGCATAGAATTCATTGGTTTTCTATATTTAATTCATTCATGATGGTCATATTTCTAGTAGGCATTGTAAGCATGATTTTGATGAGAACCTTACGAAAAGACTATGCCCGCTATAATGAAAAAGATATTGATGATTTAGAAAGAGATTTAGGAGACGAATATGGTTGGAAACAAGTTCATGGAGACGTCTTTCGTTCTCCACCATTTTCAACTTTTTTGGCTTCTCTTTACGGATCTGGGTGTCAAATAGCATCTGTTGTGTTGATTGTTGTTGTATTTACAATTATTGGTGAATTATACACTGAAAGAGGCTCTCTATTGAATACAGCTATATTTATGTATGCTGTAACATCTCCAGTGAATGGTTTTTTTGGTGGAGGTCTGTATGCTCGTCTTGGAGGTAAATTATGGATCAGGCAAATGGTAATAGGATCATTATTAGTACCTGGTTTTGTCAGTTTAACTGCGTTTTTAATTAATTTTATCGCCATTTATTATCAAGCTGCAAAGGCAATTCATTTTACTTCAATGGTAAAAAAATAAATTTATTATTTAAAAAATTTTAAATTTTAAATTTTAGCTTGCAATTGTTGCAATATGCATTTTTATAATTTTGCCATGTAATTTAATAGGAACTCTTCTAGGACGAGCATTAACTGGACAGGCTAATTATCCTTGTCGAATAAATGCTGTGCCTCGTCCCATTCCTGAAAAAAAATGGTATACCGATCCTTTAGTAATCACAATTTTTGGAGGACTTTTACCATTTGGTTCAATTTTTATTGAAGTGTTAGTTTTCATGAAAGTTGTTCTAATTTAGAGTAATAATTATTTTTTATTTGTAGCTATTTTGTTTTCACTTCGTTTTGGGCTTATAAAATTTACTATGTGTACGGATTTATGCTTCTAGTTTTTTTGATTCTCTTGATAGTAACAATTTGTGTAACAATAGTCACAACTTATTTCTTACTAAATGCGGAAGACTACAGATGGTATGTATTTTTTAGATAAATATTTTCATCTTTCAAATTGTTTAATTGAAACAAAATTTTTAATTTTTGAGCAGAAAAAATTTGATCATATTAATCAAATAAGACAATGTCTGCCCGTCAAAAATTTTTATTTCACTTTTATTTTAAAGACTTGTTTTTTTAATTAATTTTTTATAATAAATCAAATTTAAAGGCAATGGACAAGTTTTGCGACAGGAGCTTCAATTAGTCTGTATATTTACATGTATTCGTTTTATTACTATTTTTTCAAGACAAAGTAAAAAGCTTTAATTTTGTATAGAATAAAGAACTAATATTTTACTTTTATAAGAATGTATGGTCTTTTTCAAACAGCATTTTATTTTGGTTATATGGCATTGCTTAGCGGTATATTGGGAATTATGTGCGGCACATTTGGTTACACAGGTGCCAATTATTTTGTTAGAATAATATATTCAACAGTAAAAATAGATTAAGTTAACTATTAACTAAATTAACCGAACTTCAGTTATTTTTTCCAAATTACTAAAATATTTAACTCAGAAAATAAACTGTAAACAAAATATTACAAAATTATCATTGATTTTAAATCTCAATCGATCAAAGCGACATTCAAATCATTTATTGGTATAATTTTTTTTTTTAAATAAAGTGAAAAAGATCAAAATTATCCCAAATTGTTGTTAATATAATGAACTTTAGATTTTAAAAACTGAATTACCTGCCTAATAAAAAATGACAATTACAAAATGAGTTGCTTAACACTAGAAAGACCGACGGGTTAATTAGATCATTTTTTAAAAATTGAAACTTAAATAAAAAAAAACTTATGATCTTGTTTTTAATTCTCATAAAAAATCTTATTAATTTTCAGAAAATATATTTTATTTGTCTACATTACTAGATTTTAAATTTTAATTAATAATTTGCCGGACTTGCTAGTGTTAAAATTTTTCCAGATCATTTTGAATACGCAATTATATGACTTAAAATTTTTGTAGCATTTGAAAGAATTATTTTTAAAATATTGAAAAAGGGCTGTGATTTCTAAAATAATTGCATTGAAATTTACATTGAACATTTAAAAAGTTTTGTTCAAATTTGAAATTTGATAATTGATCAAAAATTTTACTGAACCTAAACCGGATTTCTTTTGAAAAAAATACTTTTTCTACGCACTTACTTTTCTTTTCTTTTTCTGTCTCTAAATATCATGCTTTAACTATTTAATTATAGAAAATTTGGAAATAACTGAAGACATTGATGATGAAAACGTTTCGTTAAGAGAAAAATAACCCCTAAAATCATATAATACACTTGAATATTTAATTATTTAAAAAATTGAAACTTGATTAAAATAAAAACTTATTTGAAACAAAAAAACAAAAAATACACAGCCCCTTATTTCACGGGTCATTGAGTAAGTGATCGGCCTTAGCCTTAGAATTAATAATAATAAAAATAATACTAGTAATAATAAAATACAAGAAAATAAGTAAGTATTTTTTTACAATAAATTTTTTTTGTTTATTTTTATTAATTATTACTTTTTTATTTCTTTTGAATTTGAGACGTAATCAGCATGATTCAAAAAGCATTACAATGAGTGAATTTGTCGATTTTGTCAAGACCAGATTACAAATGCCATTAGGCGTTGACCAACCGTTCATAGCCGGACATGAAAATGATGCTCCAAGCATTAAAAAGTGGATCAGGTTTTGGAAATTTTTTAAATTTTATTTTTGTACACGACCATCGTAAGGGTCAAAATCAAGATTTGGCGGTCCAGTTACTGTCACTACCCAGTCACAAAAAAAACGATGATAAATCAATGAAAATTGATAGATGAATCATTAATGAGCTAGTAACAATTTCATCTAATTTCGACGATGAAAATTAGTATATTTTATCAAAAATAATTGATGAAAACTTTCTAAATTTATTTAATTTTTAAATAATGTTTTTTTTTTATTTTTCAAGCAGTTTTAGGAATTATAATAAATAAAAAATTTAAAACCAAGAGTTTTTTAAAATTTTCTAACTATAATTCAGAATTTATCAACATGTTTGATTAGAAACGAACATCAATACACATTTTCTCACTAGAAGGACTTTTTAATTTTTTATTCTTTAAGTTATTTATTTTAGAATTACTTAATAGTCCTATAACTAGATAGTTTTTTTTGTGACTGGGTATGAATTTTCTGGCTGATTTTATGGTCTAATTATTATTTTTTTCTCATTATTTCTGTTTTTACGATTTTTTCCTTTGATGAATACAGTAATCGAGTTTTTAAAGGTATCTCTAAAAAAAAAAAGAAAATATTAAAATTAAAATTAAAATAGACAATTATTGCTTTTAAAAATCTTTTCAGAAAGGCTACCTCTTTATTATAATAAAAAATTTTTTGTGATAACTAAATCTTGATTGTGTTAAATTTTCTCATGATCAAATTATAATAACAAGAATAGATGGGATGGTCTGTTAATTGAAAAAAGGAAAGTCAAAATCCATACATCTATTTAGCACTAACCAATAGTATATAACGATCAATTTATTCTGTGAATGATCGTTTTCTTGGCTCTAATCCAAAAAAACTCATTAACAATTGATAAGATGATTCAAGAGTGAAACAAAGATGAAAAATTTTGATGATTGGATCAATCCTAAATGTTCTTTAAGAATAAAATGAAAATTTTTGGTTTTAATCGAAAAACATTTTTCATGTATAAAAAATGAGATGACTCATACATGAAACATCCATGAAATCATCGTTTTTAGCTTGACTGGGTAACGGTACCCAACACTAATTCAATATACCATTTTCCTTTGAAAATATAAACCGCCATAAGACACTCATTTTAAAGCGAAGCAGCTTCAGATATGCTTCATCTTTTTATTTTTCTTCTAATTTTAAACAACCTATTTTCTATTTTAAAAATATTTAATTTGAACTTAATAATCTATAAACTGATGCTTTAAACTCTATAAATAAAGACTCAATTTAGTGAGAAATTGTTTGAAAGACAATACGGTATACTGAACAATTGCACTACCTAATTTGTTTATCTGAATTCTTAAAAATAATGTTTACATCTTAATTTCAATAATTTTAATCTGAAGATTAAATTTAAGAATAATTTGATCATGTTTTCTATTTATTCATCAAATTTATAATTTTTCTAACAAAAAAAATAAATTTCAAATCTAATTTTTGTTTAAAAATTTGATTTTAACATCTTGCGAGTATAATCAGTACTAAGGTGAACACTTTACTTTACTAAACTAATGAGGAAAGAAATGACGAGTAAAAAAAATATATACTCATAAAATCTAGTTTTTTATTCACTAATTTCTAGTTTAGACAAAAAAAAAAGACAAACAATTGTACTATTTATTCATAATCAAAAATTTATAATTTATACTTGTGCTAATTTATTATAGAAATTTCTATAGATCTTTAAAAATTATATACTTACATGAAAATCATATATACTAAAAATATTTCAAATTTATTAATTAACTAAAAATAAAAAATTTTTCGACAAATTAAACTTTATTTCCCAAACAATATCCAAATTTTTACTAAATAATATCGAATTCGCGAATGTCTGCCAATTCGGATAACGATTTGTTAGACACGTCCAACATGAACAAATCTCTAGCAAATAATCAAAACAAAATCCAAGTTGCTACTGAATTTTACGATGAACTTCATTCAATTTTAAATTCTAAACCACCAGTCTCAAAAGAAAAAGTTAACAAAGTTATCAGAGAAGCTCTTAAATCCCACAGATATTACAAGCATGTAGTTTATTATGTTGAAAACTTCATCAAAAATGTACTAACTATCTTTTAAAATAATAACAGTTAGCCTTTCTTTTTAAATTTATTTCTATTTTAAGTGTCCAGCTGAGTACAAGTTATCAGGCCTATATGTAATAGATGCACTAATAAGAAAACAAAATTCTAATGGCAATAACATAGAGAAAAAAAAGCATCAAGCCCACATCGATTTGTACACAAAGCGTTTTTCTATTAATATATGCAAAACTTTTAATAATCTATTTCTCAAGTCGCCTCAATCAGACAGAGTAGGATAAATCGAAATTTTTTTTTTTTTTCTGCTTATTGTTATTATTTATTTTAAGTGCAAAATAAACCGAGTTATCGAATTATGGCAAAAATACAATGTAATAGAAAATGACCTAATTGATAAGCTTAACCGAATTTCAAACACTTCAAAAATTGATATAGCTTTGAGTGAAAAACCAATAAACAATTCGGCTGAAAAAAATTTAAATGAAACATTTCTGAATGAACTAGAAAAGTTGAATGAATCAGTAAGCAATAATGGTAGTTCGGCTAAAAAGTTAAAGCCTTCATCATCCCTGAATAAAATAACAACAAAAACAGAAATTTCAAAGGTTTGCTAGAATAGCTAAATTTTTATTTTTAGAGAGTTGAATTTTTTCTTTTTTGTTAAAGATACTCGAATTTGACAAAGATTTTGATTCTGACTCAGACAATCAATCTACTTTGAAACGCAAATCAACATCGCCTCATTTGGTCGAAGCAACAAATCCGACAAGCATCTTTCAATCAACTGCTGAACGATTACAAAACAGTATTTCAAGCTGTACCGCTTGGCTAGAAACTAATTCAGGAAAATCGATAGATGACCAGCAAATTAAGCTGGCTGATTTTGTTCCACCAGCTTACTTGTCAACTTATCATTCTTCATATGTTAATTCTGGCAACCTGCCTCCACCACCCCCTCCTCCAGCGCCTGTTCCTCCACCACCAATTCAAAAGATCAAAACAGATAGCAAAATTAGTCCTCGAGAAAGAGAAAAAGAGAGACAGCGGCGAGGATTACCCATCCTTAAAGATAAGCATCTATGCAGTATTACTTTAAAATAGAATTTATTTTAGCCTTTATTTTTATTTTTTATTTCAAAGTTTGCTCTAAAACAATATGGTTGGGCCACCTATCCAAATCAACAAATGAAGACAATGTTATAGATGAAATTACTGATTTACTATCTCCATCTTCATCGTCAAATGACTCAGAATTTAATTCAAACAAGAAGCGCTCGTCTAGATCAGCCAACGGCCAGAATATAATTGTTGATGTTCATGTAAAAATTTAATCCTAATTTTTATTTTAAAATTTAATGGAAAAATTTAGCTTATTCCGCCAAGAGGCTGTGCATTTGTTGAATTTTTTGATCGCAAAACAGCATCTAAATGCTTGGACAAAATGAGGGATAATTACCGTTTAGACGGCAATTACATTAAAGTAGCCTGGGCTGCCAACAGAGGCATCGAAAAAGAAAAACGATTAAAAGAATTTTGGAATGTAGATGTTGGTTGTGCATACATTCCCTGGGAATATCTTGACTCTATTTCAAAAGATCTCGTGGATCTCAGCAAATGGGCTATCGGGGGAATTGTTGACGAAGATTCCTTACCCGATAAGTATTTGAATGTATATAAAAATCAAATGGTAAAAATATCCAATTCGGACCCGGCTAACAGCACAAAAATAACTGAAGACGAATCTAAAAATAAGTCAAATGACATGGAAATATGTACAGACGAAAACCCAAACGATCAGAGCAAACAAGCTGATCTATTGCCTACGCCTGTGCCGCCTATGCACTATCAGAACATCTTGAATTCTCAGCATATGCTGCCAATTAATTTTTCTACTCCACCTCCAAACTTGGGACAACAAGCTAACGCTGCTCAGCCGAGCCAATTTTTGAATTCAAATTCCTCATTGGCTCAAAACCAAATCGGGCTTTCATCAATTCAAGTGCATCCAATAAACTATCAAGCAATTAACCAGCTAAATTCAGTATTTCCATCGACTGATTCCAATCACGAATCGCTTGTTCCGCCAAATCAAAATCTTATAGATTTACTCAACTCTCAAAGAAATTTGATGCCAATGCCTAATTTTCCTCCAGCGCCATCGCAATTTCAATTTTTTCATCGACCAGTTCTAATGAATCCAAATAATCAAAATCAGTTCGCACCATTAGGAAATCAGTCGATGCCCCAAATGCGAAAAATACTACTTCCGTTTCATGGAATGCAATCACAAATGGACAAAAATGAACCACCCATTAACCAAGAAACGTCTGAAATAAGCTCAACAACTCAAAATGAAGAAAAGAATGCAAAAACAAGCGAAAGTAGAAACGGAAATTTTAGAAAAAATAATTGGAAAAATAATAATAATAATCACAATAATTATAACAAGAGGCGGTCTTATGGAAATGATTACAATCGAAATAGCTACATAAATAATAATCGTTATTCTAATCAGTCTAATAATTTTAGGAACTACAATAACAACAATGGTCATAATCTAGATAGGAAATAGCGTTTAAGAAAAAATAAAAAATCGTAAGTCAGTAAAAACATTTACACTGTTCTTTATTATTTTAATTTAAAAATAGATATTTTAAGCATTAGTGAAAAATGTTCTAAGTTTTAAAAATTCAATTTAAAAATTATTATTTTTTTTTTAAGTAAACTTTTGTTGTTTGCTTTTTTGTTACTTTTACGATAACATTAATTTATATAGTTATAACTT
>PJRA01000172.1:393771-408149 GCA_016987375.1 Brachionus koreanus
CTAACAGACCCGAGAAAAAAAAAAATATATATATATAAGGTTTATAACAATTGTTACCTCATTGTTGGAAAAAAAGCTTATCAGAAACTACAGTAACTCATGAAATATGTTTAGTGGAAGATAAAAATGTGCTTTAAATAAGAAGGCTACATTATTTGTTTTAAAGATTTAATAGGAGATTCCAGAAGAAGAAAGGGTCAGATGGACAAGCCATTCTCGTTCAGTTAACAATGGTCATCATGCTTAATATTCACTATTATCAAATAACCTTTGCGAATCACAATCTACAATATCTCGCCACTTTAATTTGAATGACAAAACTAACAGACTTTGGTCTATTTTGGAAATTATGGTAAAAGAAATCAATGGTTGGATCTATCTTCAAGGACCTCAGACAGTCGTGAAATGTGGACGTTCTGATAAAAAAATGATGTTGTGAGTTTGGTGAAAATTAAGCGGTAATACAGAGCTAGTTCCAGACAGTCGTGTTATAAATGCAGAACTTTATTCTGAACAATTAGAACGAATGTTCTTTGATCTTTGAATTCTTCATTGATCAATTTTTCTTCAAGATAACGCTGGACCTCACACAGCAAGAATAACAATGGAAAAGATAGAAGAGTTTGAAGGGACTTAACTTCTTCTTCATATTATCTTTTTAGTTCAATAGCTCATTCTCTTAGAAGACGGCATTTTACTAATCAAGACCAAGTGTCGTGAATTTTTTGGCTCCAAAACCTATATAATAGTACAAGAGAGAAGAATCATCCTAATTATAGTTGACTAAAGACTATACAGCCTAATGGTTTATACTTGAAAATTAGCTAACTATTAATTTATTTTATTGATAAATTAAAAGAAAAAAACGCAAAATTTTTGACTCATCCTAATATTTAATTAAAAAATAAATTTGAATTTAAAGAAAATTAAACACAATGTTTTTTGCTCAATTAAATTAAAATCAATTAATCGAAATTAACTTTTTAACTTAATATATTCGACTTGATTACACTATTAAAAGGATTCAAAACTTTAGGTTTCATTTTTAAATTCTGAATGATTGTTTTCATTTACTTATTTATTACTTCAATGAACGCCTTTTAGGCCATGTAAACATGCTAGGCTATTATTTGAACTTAAAAATTAATTTGAAATAATTTTTTTTTTCAAAATAAATTATTTTTATTACAGTATAATATAACCTTACTATGATTAGTCTGCTGTAGTTTTTATTTTTCATCCATGCAGTTTCAAAGGGAATAGTGAATTTTTTTAAAAAGATATAATTGAAGGTCAACATAAAGAAAAACTATAAAAAACTTAACAAAATAATATGCAAAAATATTAAATATTGAAAGTAATTACCAAGTAAAAAGTTAATTGATCAGTTTTAAATAAAAAAAATTGGGATCATTTTATTTTTCAAAAGTGTATAATATTTATTCAATAAATATAATCAATTAAAACTAATTAAAAAAGTTGGCATTTGAAAAAAATCGAGAAAGATAATTGAATTAAATTTTTATTTAAAATCGAATATATAAGGCAAAATGATAACAAGTTTATATTTTTTCATTTTCATATTTTTAGATTTTTTGAAAATTTTTAATTTTAATTTTGTTTACCAAATAATTTGAGAGTGTTTTTTTTTTAATTTTCTGAAAAATCGCACAAAAAATCTAAGAATATGAAAATGTAATAATGTAAAATTATTTTCATTTTGCCATATATAAAAAATTAATTTCAGCCAAATTTGCACAGTTTTAACAGCTGCAACTATGTTAGTTACATTTACAGAAATAGCTTTTTTTTGCCCTTTTTTACAAAATTTCATAAGCACATTTAACAGTTGTTATTTTATGTTTTAACAGAATTTTAAAAGCAAGTTAAAAAAAGATTTTGAATTAAGAATTTTTAATTGAAAACAATTTAAATCAAACAAAGTTTAATCCTACCCGATAAAATAAGACTCATCTTACGGGTATAGAATTAAAAAAACTAAAAATATTATTCCATCTTCTAAACTTTATTACTGTTATATGATTTATTAAAATTATATGATTACTGTCATATTATTTGTTACATTACGAACTAAGATAAACTTAATAGATACAGCTTTGTACAAATTCTGACCATTTTTATTAACATTAAATTATCAATTATAAATTAATAATTAAATTATTTATAATTTAAGAAATTGGATGAGCTTTTAATGAAGAAAATGCGCCAAGAGAAAGCATTTATGGAAAAAAATTGAAAAGGCACATAGAAACGATAAACGATTTTTTCAAGAATTCAAAACCAGATAGAGTGAAAGCTAGGAAAAAGGCCAAACTCGTTTTAAATAAGAGTAAGTTATGCACCAATTTAATTTATTTTTGTTTTTAGATTTTATTTTTTCTCAAAAATTCATATTTTTTTTTAAATAAAAGTATCCCATATTTTAAATTTATTTTTTAATTATTGAGACAAAATAATTAATTTATTATAAAAAAAAAAACAACAAGTGGACTGTAAACAATATTTTTTCAAAAATTCAATTAAACAATATTTTTGAAAGAATACTGTAAAAATTCCATAAATAAAACTGTTTACCACACTGTAAAGGAAAAATCCGTTTATGTCTCTTAATTAAAGGAATTAAAGGAAGAGCCTTAAAGGCGTTCATTGAAATAATAAATAAATAAATTGCTTTATGCAGAAGACTGCAAGATATTTTGTATTGTCGACCGATACAATCCAAATGAATCATTAAACTTATTCAAGATGATATTGATTCATTATTTAGCTGGTGTAATGAATGGTCTATGGATCTAAATTTTGTTAATGCGAGATTATGAATTTTAATCGAAATCAAGGGCTGCAAATGATTATATCATGAATGATTTAGCTAATGGTAAAGCTCATATTGTCTCAAGACTCCGGATTCAGAAAGATTTAAGTTGCGACAGCCTCAAAAGGTAACAGAATAGGGTTGACTTGGTAAAGTTCTACATGGTATTACATTTCATACACAGATGGTCATTAAATTAAACACAAAAACAATTAATACGTTCAAATTTTTTTTCTTTTTTCATTTCATATTGTGAAATTTAAAATTTTAGGAAAAGAAGTTGAGTTCAACCATTTTTAGTAGGCAAACTCAAACCATGAATAAATTAAATTTAAAATTGTTTAAGAGCGTAATTTTTTTTATTTTGATCTTAAATGTTGATAAAAAAATACGAAAACTTACTGATTCTTATAATTAGAAATAATTAAGTTCAGAATTTTGAAGACTTTATCCACTTAAATAAAAACACTTTAAAATGTCTTGATGTCTTTCTCTCAAATAATATGACTTAAATATTATCAAATGTATTAAATTATTGAATTATAAATAAATAAAAACAAAAAAAAAATTTTAATTTTTTGACGAATGCTTGTTTTTTTAGTAAATTATAAGATATATGTTGGGTCCCGTCAGTGACGACCACCTAACTGCCATAATTTGATTTTGGCCGTCTGGATTTAGTGTCTTGACAACCAAAAAAACGATTTTCATATACAGTCGCAAAATTTTTTTTCTGGAAATACACAATATCCAGGTAGCCAACATCAAATTATGGCGGTTAAGTGGTGTTAATCTTATTCCACTAGATATTTTTTTCAAAGTATATTTTTGTCAAAATTTTGAAAAACTTTCTAAATTTTGTTTTTGTACACGGCCATAAAAACTAAGGTCACTGACGATACCCAACACTAGTTATAAGTGTGAAATTAAAATTATTACCTAGAATGAATTACTCATACATGTTTTACTGATGCAGATATTTTTTTCAGATTATTTAAATAAAGATCTCAAAAATATATTTTATTCAAATAATATTCAAAAAAAAATTAAAACATGTTTTTTATTTTTTGCAAAGTAAAATCAAGATTCTTTTGATTGTTTTTGTATAAATCTGTTAATAAATCAAAAGGATAATAAAATTTTTTTATCTCTTTTAGACGATCATCAATTTTAGCAGGGCATTCATTGGTGTCAATCTCCTTAAGAAGCCATTGATACTTAAAGAAATTCTCTTGTTCATTCACATAATTCACGCTAAGATTTTTCATAATAAGTGTAAAAAATCTGAAATTTTTAAGTTTGATCATTTTTAACCTCAAAATCAATCAATAATACTTTAAGTTTTTGCCGAATTCAATATATTCTTGATACATTTTTCTTCCGATCTTACGATAAATTTGATCGTTGATTTCTAAGTCTTCCAATTGAATCTCTTCATCGAAACATCTGGCTAAGTTTTCATCCAATATTACAAAAATTGCTTTATATTTTAGAAGCTAAAATAGAAGAATGAAAAAAAGTAGCAAAAAATTAAAAAAATCACCTCACGGTCAAAATCAAAATTTTCAAATGAAATTACATGTAATTCAAACCTATTATCAGACTCTTCAACATAAGTTTTAAAGTCCGAAATCAATGAGCTGCTTTCTTCTCTTACATTCTTATGAATTAACAACCCAATTAAAACTTAAAATTTAAATAACTGAATTAAGAAGATTTAATGTCTTTAATTGCTTTAATTTTATTTTGAATATTTTCAAACTAGATTTTTGCAAATATTTTTATAAAAATCTCCCTAAACAAAAATAAAATTTTTGATCGAATAAAATATAATTAAATATATTAACAAATAAATCAGTACCCTTTTTTGATGAAAATTCATTAGTTTTTAACATTAAAAAAATTCTGGTTGCACTGTTCTTTCAAATAAATATTTAGCATTGAATAGAACCAGTTGTCATAGTTGTTTGCCTTTTTAATAGCTAAAATTTTCTGGTCAGTTCTTAAATTAAATCTTAAACCAAAATAGTCGATAAGATCTTCTTTAAATGGAAGTATGTCAAATTCCCACAAAATATTTCTTAATGTTACTGTTTTGTCTAGATATTCACTTAAATCATATTTTAATATTTGACTTTTAAGTCCAATAATATCGGCTCTATCAACTTGAAAATCAACAAGATTTTTTGATTCATTCTCGCTATGATTTAGATTTGACATTTCTATCAAATTTAACATGAATCCTAACAAAATTAGAATTTTAACAATTCGATGTTAATTTTAAAAATTTATGAATAACTACAAAAGTTTTTAGATAAGATTAATTTAGTTTTTTATTTTAAAATTTGTTATCTTGTTAAAATAAGATTATTAGACAACTTAGATGAAGACGATTATTTAAAAAAGGTTTTCCCATAGTGTTTTAGAGAATCTAAAGAAAGAAGTATCTCTTAAGAAGTATCTTTTTTATTACGAAAAAGAACTAATAATCTTGAACATTAATTGTCTCTCGTAAAACTGACATTCAAGTATTATAGAAGCAAGGGCTAAAAAAATTGATGGTAGAGACGTAATAGTGTCTTTTTACATACGTCACCACTTAGTTTATCCCTTTGCATTTAAAAAATTTTTTTTAATAATAAATAAATTTTCAAAATTTTGAATAATTAATAGCATCAAAAAGAAAAATAAGTTATTTCTAAAGTTTTAGTCAATTTATAAATAAAAACAAATATCTTTTAACTGAACATCACATCCATTGGAGTCTCCTCGTTTTCAATTATAGTTTGGATTTGGCTTGACCTTGTTCCTTTATCTAATGATGTATCTACTAGAATGCTTGACGTTACTGTTTGAGCTTGATTCTAAAAGTTTAACCACTTTGAGAAGCCTACCAAAGTGAACTTTGATTTTCTCTTGTTGATTGTTTTGGGCTAAATGAAAATAATTTTACATTTTTAGATTTTTTGTGCAATATTTAGGAATTTTTTAGAATTTTTTTTTTTATCAAATAATTTGAGAGAGTTTTTTTAATTTTCTTAGAAAAAAATTAAAAAATATAAAAATTATTTTCATTTTACGTTGTTTTGAGCTTTTGGATTTTTTATTTTAATATTCATCAACATTTGATCTAAAATTGGATTTTGCATATCCATACAGAGCATTTGTTTGATTGTGCAAATTGTTTGCTCAGTTAAATCAGTTGGATTTTGTATAGCTTAAAAAACTATGCGAACTAGTTTACACACAAAACGAGATATTGTTTGCCATTTGCGTGTTTCTTTAGAGGTCCAGCAAAGTCTATGACAGCTAGGTCCAAAGCTTTTTCGATCCTAATAGAAATAAGAGGTTTTAAATTCGAACTACTTTTTTTATAATAAGTATATGCTTTCACTTTAATGAAACCTAGATGACAAGAAGCTACAGAGTTGTGATGAAGTCTACAAATGAACTTAATTATCTTGTTTGGTACCACAATCAAAAAATCATGTTTTAATACTTTATACAAAATATTGATTTTCAAAACTAAATTTTCCCAACCATCATTTTTGTAATCTGATCTTAGACTAGCTTTAATAAATTTCATTTCTTTGTCATTAGCTGCTGAAATTATTAATTATTAGAGCAAATAATGCTCTTTTGTCAGTCAATATTCTCAAAAAAAAGAGAGTTAAAAAATTTTTAACATTTTGTTCTGGATATTTTTTGGTTGTAAAAATATGGATTTTTTTTTAAAAAATTTTAATTTTAAAAATATTTCTAATTCATTTATTTATTTTTATATATATAAATTACTTTAAATATTTTATGATGCTAAAATTTAAACTAAAGATTCTTTAATGATCTAATTTTTCAGCAGACAATTAATTTAATTTTAAGCTAAAAAAATTAAAGCTTAGGATTAATAAATAAGTAAAAATAAAAATAAAAACGATTTAGTGAAATTATAAAATTTTATTTAGGCTGTAAATTTTTAGAATTTTGTTTTAGGTTTTAAAACACAAAAATTTCTTCTTTCTTATGACCATTTTTACAAATTAACCTTAAATGTTTAAATGAAGAAAATTTCAAATTTTAATCAAATTTTTCAAAAATTACTCTTTGGCTTTTTCAGCGAATTTATTTGGACCGCATATACAAAATAAAGGATTCTTTGAGCATTTTTCAATTAATTCACCCATTAATTCGTTATTGATTTGTCCACGTTTTCCTTTCCAGTCTGATTTTTCGTCCGACAAAATATTTATCACTTCCAATCTTGAATTATTTTCAAATATAAATTCAGCTTTAAAATAATCTGAAAATTAGATTACTTTGGAAAATCTTGACTTGTTTTTTCAAGCTCAGCTTTGTAAATTATATCTTTTTCAGTTTTGTTAAAGAAAATTAGCTTAATCATTTCTATGTTGGCCATTCTCAAGGATTTTGTTAATATTCTAGCCATTGGTGTAAAGCCAGATCCAGCACAAATTAGATACAAATTACTGCAATTCAATAGGATGTCACAATTAAATGATCCATTGTAATTACTAATTTCAATCTTAGACCCAACTGGTAGTTTTTTTAGTTTGGATGTAAATTCTCCTTGGTCATAATGCTTGATTAGGAAACAAATTTCATTTTCATTTTGGTTTTTTTCTTCAAGTAAGGATTCGTTCACTACAGTGTATGGCTTTGTTAATTCTTTACCTTATTATATAATTTTTATAAAAATTTATTATTAAAAATTTTGCTTAATTACTAGTTTGAAATCTTAAAAAAACATGATAACCAATTGGTACATGCATTTTTGAAGTGCTTGGTAGTTCAAATCTATAAAAACTTGTGTCATGGGTAATAAAATCTCGCGACTTCAAGATACACTCTCGAAAATTTATGCCTTAAATTTTAAAACATTTGACTAGTGCAAATTATTATTTATTTCTAAAGAATTGTTTAATACCTGCATTTGATTCTTCAATTTTTTCGGCTGAAAATTTCAGCTTTGGACACCTTATTAAGCAAGTTTAATTAATGATAGTGTTGAATTAAGAATATGTTACTAACATTTGCCACCAGTGAATTTGCTCTAATTTCGATAAAACTATTTCTATTTTTCCCTCTTTAGAAAATTTAACTTAAAATAAAAAAATAGATAAAAATCAATTAAAACTCTTTAGAACATATACCATCATAATTTTCTTTTACAGCAGCTGGTATTTCTAATTTAAAAATAGAATTAAAAATAACTAATTTTAATCGAATTAAAGACTAACCAAGATAATATTTATAAATTCCACTAGGAATATACAAAAATAAAATTAAAAAATTTGAATGATCTGGATCTTTTGACTTGTCAATTATCAAGCAGTCAGTGGACAAATTTTTGCATTTTGTATATAAAACAATATTGCATGATTGATTAGACTGGTATGAATCGAGAACTGGTATTTCCAATAAATTTTTTTTAACTTCTAAGTTTAACTTTGTTTTTGGTTCCAATTTTGGACTATTAAAGACTTTTTGAGATGTATCAAGAGGTCCCAATAAACATTTTTCCAACATACTTTGAATATTAACCCATTGATGAACTTGAACAAATAAATCAGTCGCATTCTTTCCAGCTCCTTTCATCAACTCATCTACACCTCCAGGATGATATTTCATGTATGGCGTAACATTATATACCTTTCCAAATATTGCCATCCAGCAGTCATCTTCCTTATTATGTTTGGATAACTCATTGAGTGTAATCGGCCGTAAAATTCCTTTATTTCCAGCTAAATCAATTGTTTCCTTTGAAAAACGAATCCAATCCATAAGTGAATAGCCTTTTCCTAGGGCAAATTTTTTTCGTTCATTTTCACTTTTAGCTGTGTTTGCTTTGGTTTCTTCATTTGGAGGTAGCAATAATGAAGCGTTCATTTTTGAGCTATTGGCTACCGTTACATCTAGTTTTTGAGTTTTATTGAGAGCATTTTTGCTGTTATTTGTTTGATTGAGTTTTTCGCAATCTGTTTTAGAAATGTTCAAACTAGTATCTCCAGTACTGTTATTATGAAAATTTTTGACTAATTTATGAGGCTTATCTGAATTTGAAGTTAAATTTGACTCATCTAATATAGTGGATAGATCTTTGTTTTTCTCCTTTATTAGTGTTTTATTGAGTGAATGATTTAGACTAGAATTATTCTGAGGATCAGTAGGATCGGCCACTGATCCTTTCAATTTATCTGGATAACAACCCAGTTTGATAGCTGTTTAAGATCCTTGCTAAGTATTTAGAAATTTCTAAAAAAAATGTTTCATTGATATTTATTGTCTGTTTACTTAGTGGAAATTTATATTCTCGTGTTCAAAGATTTATTGATTCGATTAAAAAAGATCTTAACTTGTAAAAAATACTAACATGAATTTTTTGTTCAATAGATTATATACTAGATTAATATGGGAAACAAATAATTTAAGATGAATTTATTAAAGTATATTAACTAAGAGATTATAGCTATTATGAACCTTATTTTGTTATTTATCGTATTTTTTGTACAAAGATCATGAAATCATAAATCGTTGTTTTAATATTTTTATCCTTTTATACAACTTTTAATCCTAAAAATATTATTTTAAATCATCTCTTTGTAACGATTATTGCCTTAAATTTTACAAATCTGTATTTTACTTATGATCAAAATGTTTACGTATTAATTTGCCTAATTTAAGTTAGACTAAAAAAACCAAATTTAAGTTAGTCTAAATAATACAAAATTAAGTACATCATTAATGACATTTAAGGTAATTAAAATAAAATAGTATTTTTAAAATCATAAATTAAAATAAGACCTAAAATCCACTTTTTATTAGAAAAAAAAAATCTTTAATTCAAATTTTATTTTAAAATTAAATTAAAATTCTAATAAATATTAAATATAATTAACTCTATCGATATGCTTAATTTAATTATTTCCATCATACGATTAACCAAAATAAGCCAGATTATCAAAGTTCGGTTGCGTTTTTAAATTTGTTTACAGCTAAAAGGCGACTTTTTTTCTATTGCTAAATATTTTCTTATTAATTGATTTAACAAAAGCTTATTTAAAAAAAAAATTTCCTATTAAATTTTACTTTTAGTCTATTGAAGCAATCAGCTGGATAGCTTATCTTTTTTGATACTCAATAATTTATTTTCTTCACTAATTTCAATATTTCTTAAATATCTTGAGATCAATTATTCTAATCAAGATTTAGAATTTAATTAAAATAATATTATATTTGTCTAATCAATAGTGAAAAAAAATGTAAATTATTTGCTATTTATCACATAAGACATTAATTAAGAAATATTTTATTTGAGAAATGGTTTCATAAAATATTTTTGCATAATAGAAAAAATTATTAGTTTAATTATGATTAAATCAAAAACCTAGTTACAGAAGTAATCGATTTAAATCAATTAATCTTTTAAACTTACTATAATTCAGCTTTAGATATCTTAAAATAGTTAAAATAAAAATATCTTTTTCGAACAATTTTTTTGCATGCACCGTTAAAAAAATAATCTTATTTTCTTGTTAAAGGAATTGTCTGTTCATAAAATTTAAAATTCAACTTTTCTGTTGCATTTGAATTAAAAAAAAAGTGAAAATTCAATTAATTAATATCATATCTAAAATAAAAAAATTCTAACAAGCAGGCTAGAAAAGTTAAAGCGCTGGTAAAGTTAGCTCATAAACTCTATGAAAAGTCAATAATCGATAAGTGTAAATCGAATCCAAAGCTGCTATTCTCCTATGTAAATATTCAGAAAATGTTAAGTGCAAAATTTGATCGCTGACTGACAAATTTGGAAATCAATTGATTAAAGGCAATGATATTGCAAAATGTCTAAATGATCATTTTTTCAGCTCATTTAAAGCGGATGATGAGTTAAATAGCGAACTAGAGTTCCCCTTAAGAGCTTCAGTAAATTGCATAGTAAATCCAGATTTGGTCTTCAGTCCAACTGCAACAAAAAAGCGACTTGATGAGCTGGACAGAAGCAAATCAATAGGTACCAATGGCATGCATCCATATGTACTTAGAGAGTGCAGTGATGTATTGTGTGAACCACTGTCTTTTCTGTTTAAGTTATCTTTGGAGTCTAGAGTGATACCAGCATGTTGGAAAAGAGCTAATGTTACTCCAGTATAAAAGAAGAAAGGTGATAAAACAAATCCTGAAAACTATCGTTTAATATCGCTTTTATCAATATTAACACTAGAAGCACCAAGCATTTTTTCACGTTTTTTTAATTTGAAATTATTTTATAATAAAAACTGTAACAATTTTATTAAGTAATATTAATTTTAAAGAAAATTTTAAAATCTACATGAATCAAAAAAGATATATTTATTTCAAAAATCCATTCAAAAGATACAAGGATTTAAAAAATTTTAAAACGAGTCATTTTGACTCGTTTGGTGCTTCTAGTGTTAATAAAAATAATGGAGAAGCTAATTAGAGATGAAATGGTAATGCATTTATCTGAACACAAATTACTTCCTATCCATCAACATGGATTTATGCGTGGTAAATCCTGTCTAACCAACTTGCTTGAAAGCTTAGATATTATTTCTGAGGCCTTGAATAGAGGATTCAGTGCTGTGGTAGTATTTTTAGATTTCTCGAAGGCATTTGATCGCGTTTCCCATAAGCTCCTAAAGATCAAGTTAAATAGCTATGGATTTATTCGATACTATTTGAACAAAATTTGAAGTTATTTATTGCTACTTAACTATTTCTAATTTTTTCCCTGATACATCAGATAATTAAATAAATGTAACGCATCTCATAACTCTCTATTTCATCATATCTTTTTTTACTAATTTTTTAAAAATTATTTTACTAAATTTTTTTTTAATCTGAAGGAGCATTAGCTCGGTACAGAAAACAAACAAATAAATATTTTTTCATATTCGTTAAAAATAAAAGCGATGATAATTAAATAATAATTAAAACAATTAAAAGCTTACCCGATTGCATTATATATTTTTTTTGAAACGTATAATTTTTTCACTAGAAAAGCTTCATTGAAATAAATTAGTTTTTATTTTATCTAAAATCTCTAAGTTAAACAAGTTTGATTAAAATTTCATTAAATTAAGAATAATTGTCAAGCATTATAGAATAATCTTGATAGAAGAGATTATTCAGGAGATTTCATTCAATTAACTTGATATTAAAAAATAAAATTATTAAATAAAAAATATATAATAAATCAATGGTTTCAAAACTATTATGATTAAATGATTCAATTCGGTTATTATTTAATTATTGAATATATCAGATATATTTGATATCATAATTTTAAAATAAAAAAAAAATAATAAAAATTTGAAATTATAATTTGATTATTTTACATATGGAATCGCATTTTTTTAAGATCGTTTGCAAATTTAACTTGATAATTTAAGTAGTTTGGCTTAATTTATTGAATAAAATAAAATGACAGAATTGATGGCATACACCGTTGTTTACAGTACTATGTCTGTCAGTTACATTATTCTCTTGTGTTCCATTCAATACATAATTCTTCTAATCAAATATGTTCTAGAAAGCCGTAGTGCAAGAACATTGTGTAAAATCAGCTATGATAATTAGGAGTTGAATAGGAAAAATATCAGAAATTGATAATATTTTGGAGATAAACAATTATAAAATTTAAAATTTAAAAAAAAAACATATATAGGATTTAATTTTTTGGTCAGTAATGTCAAATTTGATCTAGCTTTGAGTGAATAAATGGTTCAAGAGATTTTATCTAATTTTGATTTTACAGGTATGGGTAAACTGATAATTTAATAAAGTAAATATTTAGATTTCTTATTTGACATATATAATTTAAAATTTTGAATAATAAAAATTTTGTAAAATGGGTAAGCGAATTTTGTTGAATTACTGCTTAGATCATGGGACAACATTTAAAAAATTTATTAAATTTATAAAAATTAAATTTTAAACAAATATTACAATAATAATATGAAATTAGATTTATATTGACTTATATTTATGGTTTTTTATTTTTTTTTGAAGCATTTTGTAAACCATCCACTTTCAGATTTAGTTTCTATTGGATTTTTTTTTGAAATGAAATCTTTTGTTAGCAATGACTTGTTTGTTGTGTTGTATTCATATTCTTTTAATTCAGTTGCTATTTCAAATAATGGATCACTTTTGACTTCATAATTTGTTACATTTAGACACATATTAGAATTTTCATTCAATTCATCTAATACCAATTTTAGTACTTGATCACAATAGCCATTTATTTTGAGCTTCGCCATTTTATCCTTAGGCGTCCATTGAATATTTACAATATACAAATCAGCTTTTTTCTTTGGCCATAGACAATTGTAATGCTTAAGAACTTTTAGGCTTGTTCCTAGGCACAAAATTAAATCTGCATCATTCACATTGTTATTTGCACCCTGCCAATTGTATGGCATTCCATCTCTTAATTTTTCTCCGAAATGTATTATTGAATCTTCTAATTGACTAGTGGGACAGGACGAACAATACCTACCAGTCAAATGTTTTCTAAAGGCAGTTTTTTCTGTAACATCAAAGAGCCTAATATATTCTGAATTACATTGAGTACAAAATTCAACAAAGCAATTTCCATGAAGTTCTGATAGCTTAGTTCGATCTAATCCAGACCTTAAATGCAAGCCATCACAGTTTTGAGAAACAATATGACTAACAATATTTTTGTTGACCAATTCTAACAAAGCCATATGAGAATAAGTTGGCTCAACTAAAGAAAAATCAGGTATTTTGACTTTGACTCCTTTTTTTAACATAGTCCATAAACCACTGGGTCCACGATAGTCTGGTATAGATGCTGAAGTTGAAATTCCTGCACCAGTATAAACCACACATTTTTTTGAATTTTTAATTGCTCTAGCCAATTCGGAACATTTCATTTTTAAAATGTCCTCTTCGTCAATCACAATTTCTTGATGCAATTGAGCATTTGATTTTTTTGTTTGAGTTAAATTTATATTTTTGACTACATCTTGAAAGTTAATAATTAAATCTTTTTCTTCTTCAGACCGTAATGATTCTTGTTTTTTCAAAATTTTTTTAATTTTAAGTACCAAACATTTGTGCTGTTTTTTAGATGATATGCTTTCAAAATATTCAGAATTTGGCTTAATGCATCGACCTGATCTTGTTTTCAACATTCTTTTATTAATAAATCACTTAATTTACATTCTTTAAATTTATAAATAAAATAATTTAATTATGCTTACTTTGAATTGATAATAAAAATTATTTATATCGACTATGAAGTTGTCTTAGATCAGAAGAATTATTGATAAACCTTGCTTTTAAATTTTACTTATACAAGTGGTGTAAACAGAGACTTAATTGGACAGTTAGTGATTGGTCCAGAGTTATTTTCAGTGACGAGTCCAATTTTGAGGTCTTTAATCGTAAATCAAGAGTAATAGTAAAAAGGTTTAAGAATGAAAAGTTTCACCCGAAGTTCTGTATACCAAGGTTACAAAACGGTGGAGGGTCAGCC
>PJRA01000172.1:422826-437999 GCA_016987375.1 Brachionus koreanus
ATGATCATTCTTCCAAAATCTAATAAATTAAGGTCTTATATGTTTTTATTGAATAACTTTCGATCTATAAAAGGTATTATCCTCAATTTTTGTACACATATAAAGTTAAATTTGAACTTTAAATAAACATTTTAATGAAATGAAATCTTAATTTTAAGTCTTGATTTTAAGCCTTTTAAAAGTTTTCAAGAAAAAAATTCAAGACTTTAGAATCAATAAAAATTCTTTGATTTTGCCATTTTTATAGAACAAAAAAAATATTTAAAGAATATTAAAAAAAATTCTAATTCGAATACTGAAAATTTTTATTCTATAAAAATAAGCACTCAAAGGAATTTGAAACCTTCATTATTCTCACATATCTTATAAACCACATCCACCTAAAACTTAAACTTACCCACTAAACACCTTGGACTCAATCCTAATGAAATCAAACTGATAAAATTATTTAATTTTTTAATTTTAATCCAATATGATAATATATTTCCTTCTCTAATTGTATATAAAAACAAATATATTTTTTTATTTTTTTTTCTAATAAGCTTCGAATATGAATGAGGGCTGAAAAAAGGCGTGGCCATTCAGAATTTCCCAGGAAAAACCTTACCTAAATTGGTTTTTTAATTGAAAAATTTTATGAAGAACGGATGTCAAGTTAACGCCACTCGTTTGAGTCTTAAAAAGTATGAAAACTACCCAATATTGAGGAGAAAGGGAGAAAAAAGATTTTTTTTTAAAAAATTAGAAATAAATAAATAAATATTATTTAACAATATTTTCTCATATCTCTTTATAAGAAAAGCGAACATTATATTATTAATCTCATTAATCATCATCTTAATTAATCTATTAAGAGAAATTATTATAGAGATTAATGAAGTAAAATTAACAAATATTTTGAAAACTAGTAGAGTTTTGCTTTATTTTAGATATAAATAAAAATTCAAACTTTTCATAGTCTTGATAATAGGTAAACTTAAATATTTCAAAAAAAATAAAATTACAAATTTTCTCTTTTAAATTTAAATATTTTTTAATTAAAATAGAATTAAACGAAAATTTTAATTTTTTTTTTGGGGTCTATTTGCCTTTGGTTAAGATTAAATGGACTTTTTAAAACAAAATATTTAAAGTAAAGAAATAGCTGTTTTATATAAAGATTTACAAATCATTAATTTACAAATTTCAAAATTTTTGAATAATATAAAATACTTTAAACGAATTTTTAATTGCAAAACTACCAAGCATTTATTTTTAAACATTCAAGTATTGATGTAACTAATGTTAATAAAATAACGCATTTTTAATGTGCATTTGCAATTAGGATTCAACTCTAAAAAATAAATTAGATTCGATTAATTTTATTTAATATTATTTAACAATTTTATAACTCGTATTAAAAATTTTATCCATTACCATAAGACAAAAGTTAGGTAACAGGCTTTATTAAAGTGCAAAATTTTGTTCAATTTATTTTTTAAGTAAATATGAAAAAAAACAACATATAAGAGCCATATACTATATTTAAATATTGAAAAAATTATAAAATTTATACATTACTTAGATTTTGCTAACTAACTGTCTAAAATAATGTCATCGGAAAGTCCATTCAAATCACATGAACTAGAAAATTCTATTCCTGAGAATAGAGAATTGGACACTCATTTAAAAAATTTTATTGATCATTTAAGCGAACATCATCTTGACTTACTGCCGAACAAAAGAACAAGGACCTTATCTGAGTATATTTTATTTTGAAAAAATATTGAGAAATTTTCCTAATTAAAATATCAAGGCATGAAAGAATAGCTAATGGTCCGACCTTCAGAGGTACAATTATTTCATTCTGTAGAAATAAAGGCCATGGATTCATTAAACCAGACAATGAAACAGAGCCAATATTTCTTCACATATCTGAGTAAGTCAAATAAGTCATTTGATTAATAAAATGAAAAATTTCCTATTTTGAATTTTTATTAAATTTTTTAAAGCATTGAAGGCTCTTGGTGCCCAAAAGAAGGTGACATTGTCTCGTTTAAAAAAGAACTTATTCCTCCAAAAAATATGAAGTATTTTAGATGAAATTTTGAGTAATTCAAAAATTATTTTTATCTTAATTAGATATCAAGCAATTCATGTACATTTTGTTCATTTGAAAGAGGGAGTTAAACATGAACACTGGGACACTACCCAACCAAACTAAATCTTGTTTTAAAGACATTACACTGAGAAGATTTCTTATCTTTTTTTTATTTTGTAGTTTTAAAGACTCGACAAATCACAAAAAACAAACACATTTTATACTTTAAATAAAAATCTATCACTTATGTATCTGATTTAGTAACTAATTATTTTGAATCAAGTAAATAAAATATTTATAAATTTGAAAATAAACTGACTTATTTAAAAATCTTATTCTAACTAAAAATATAAAATTTCATGTTTAACATAAAATCATGTTAAAATTCAAGTTTTCTTGCTGGTATTTGATTTTAAAAAAAATAAATGGTGAAATTACACAATTTTTTTTGATAATATAATGTAAGGTTTATAATGAAAAATTATTTATTTTTTATTATTAAAAATAGTATAAATAAAAGAAATTTTATTTTTAATAAAAAGTACAATAAATGGAACAAATTTGAAAATAAAAAAAAAAAAAAACTAGCATGATGGATATATTGAGCGATCTTGAAAAACTTGAAAAATTGTCTCTGGTGTCAAAAGTGTGCACTGAACTAGAAAATCACTTGGGAATAAACGACAAAGACTTGGCCGAGTTCATAATTCATTTAGCCGAAAAAAATGACACCTTTGACAAATTCAAAAAAGTTCTAAATGAAATAAGTGGCGATCAATATTCGGATTCTTTTATTGAAAATCTCTTGCGTATAATTCAACGCATGAATCCCTCAATGCGAAAAACCCAGCTAGAAAACAATGCAGCATTTTCATTTAACGAAGCCATGCCCACAAAAAATCTCAATCAACTTGACGTTAGCAAAAAAAAAATTCTATGTCCTGCTCTTGCCTTGCCGAATGATGAAAAGCATTCTTCAAATGATTTAGATTTAGAGGAGAAAAAAAATGAAGCCTTTGACGAAGCAGAGAAAGAAAAATTACGAAAAAAAAGGAGACATTCTCGTTCAAGATCTAAGTCAAAGTCACCTTCAGATCGAAAAAGTGATAGAACAAGTAGTAAAAAAAGTAAAGAAAGATATAGAAGCAAGGAAAGAAAAAGAAGCCAAGACAAATATAAGAGCAAGGAGAGAAGCCGAAGCAAAGAAAGATACAGAAGTAAAGAGAGACATAGAAGCAGGAGCCGAGAAAAGACTAGGGAAAAACCTAGTCAATTAAAAGAGCCAGAAGTAGGATTAATTTACAATGGACGTGTAACTAAAATATTAGACTTTGGTTGTTTTGTTCAATTGACCGATTTTCGCAAGAGAACAGAGGGATTAGTGCATATTTCAAATTTGCGTGCAGAAAGTCGTGTAAATAAAGTGAGCGATGTTGTCAATCAGGATCAAAAAGTGAAAGTAAAAATTTTGTCAATTACTGGAAACAAAATAAGCTTGTCGATGAAAGATGTTGATCAAATTACTGGCAAAGATCTTAATATGCAAAGCACTAAATTTCTTAAAACCAACGAATCTTCATTGCCAAAAAATAGTGTTAATAACTCGTTTGACATGGTTCAAGTGGTTGATGAAGATCCAATGTCAAAGAAAAAAATAAAGCCAATATCTGACTTTGAAAGATGGGAATTGCAGCAATTGAGATCGGCAAATGCCATTCAATTGACAGAATTACCTTTTTATGACGATGAGACTGGCATATTGAAAAAAGATGACGAAGAAGATGATGTTGATATTGAAATAGAACTTGTTGAAGAAGAATGTGCATTTTTAAAAGGCTATGGAAGATCGAAACTGTCCGATTTGAGTCCAATTAAGATAGTTAAAAATCCGGACGGATCACTTCAACAAGCTGCTATGATGCAAGGAGCTCTTTCAAAAGAAAGACGTGAGTTGAAAATGGCTCAGCAAGAAGCGTTGGCTAAACAAAATGAAGACGATTACGATGAAATAATGCGATCCGATGATCCTTTTGCAGTTAAGAAAGAAACAAACAATGTTTCGCAGCAGCCGGGTAAAATGTTTCAATTGGCCGAATGGAAAAAAAGTTTGCTCACCGGTTCAAAAGGCTCGTTTGGCAAAAAAACTAATTTGAGCATTGCAGAGCAAAGAGAAGGTTTGCCAATATACAAATTAAGAGACGAATTGTTAAAAGCAGTTAATGATAATCAAATAATAGTGGTAATTGGAGAAACAGGATCAGGCAAGACCACACAAATAACACAATATTTAGCGGAAGCAGGCTACAGTTCACTAGGCAAAATTGGTTGCACACAGCCGAGGAGAGTTGCCGCAATGTCGGTTGCAAAGCGTGTTGCTGAAGAAGTCGGTGTTCGTCTAGGACAAGAAGTTGGATACACAATTCGTTTTGAAGATTGTACTTCTTCAGAAACTAAAATTAAATATATGACAGATGGTATGTTGCTTAGAGAGTGTCTGATTGATTCAGATATGAAACAATATTCTGTTGTTATGCTGGATGAGGCACACGAGAGAACAATACATACTGATGTTTTATTTGGTCTAATGAAAAAAGCCGTTCAAAAAAGAAAAGACCTAAAGCTTATTGTAACATCGGCCACTTTGGACTCTGTTAAATTTTCAGAATATTTTTTTAGTGCTCCCATTTTTACAATTCCGGGCCGAATGTTTCCTGTTGAAATTCTCTACACAAAGGAATCTGAAACAGACTATTTGGATGCTTCATTGATTACTGTCATGCAAATTCATTTAACAGAACCACCTGGTGATATTTTGGTTTTTTTGACTGGTCAAGAGGAAATAGACACAGCTTGTGAAATATTGTTCGAAAGACTTAAATCGTTGGGACCCGAAGCGCCAGAACTAATTATTTTGCCAGTTTATTCAGCTCTTCCAAGTGAAATGCAGTCGAAAATTTTTGAGCCAGCTCCTCCTGGATCAAGAAAAGTTATAATTGCAACAAATATAGCCGAAACATCGTTGACTATTGACGGAATTTATTACGTCGTTGATCCAGGTTTTGTTAAACAAAAAGTTTACAATGCCAAGACAAGTATGGACAGCTTGGTAGTGACACCCATATCTCAAGCTCAGGCCAAACAAAGAGCAGGTAGAGCAGGCCGAACAGGACCTGGCAAATGCTACAGACTTTACACAGAAAGAGCATACAGAGATGAAATGCTTTCAACCAATGTGCCAGAGATTCAAAGAACTAACTTGGCATCTACAGTTTTGTCACTTAAGGCAATGGGCATTAATGACTTATTATCGTTTGATTTTATGGATCCTCCTCCAATGGAAACACTTATTATGGCAATGGAACAATTGCATGCTTTGAGCGCTTTGGATGATGAAGGTCTCTTGACAAAATTAGGACGAAGAATGGCAGAATTTCCACTTGAACCTCAATTGTCTAAGATGTTAATTATGAGTGTTCATTTAGGCTGTGCCGATGAAGCACTTACCATTGTATCAATGCTCTCTGTTCAAAATATTTATTATAGACCAAAAGAAAGAGCTGAATTGGCCGATCAGAGAAAGGCAAGATTTCATCAAAACGAAGGAGATCATTTGACCTTACTTTGTGTTTATAATGCATGGAAAAATCACAATTTTTCTAGTACTTGGTGTTTTGAAAATTTCATTCAACATAGATCTCTAAAGCGTGCTCAAGATATTAGGAAACAGATGTTAGGTATTATGGATAGACATAAATTAGATGTTATTTCCTGTGGTAAACATTCAGCCAAAGTCCAAAAAGCCATATGCAGTGGTTTTTTTAGAAATGTTGCAAAACGAGACCCGCAAGATGGCTACAGAACACTGGTCGATAATCAAGTAGTCTATGTTCATCCATCGAGTGCCATTTATCAACATCAGCCTGAATGGCTAGTCTACCATGAATTAGTATTTACCACTAAAGAGTATATGCGTGAAGTGTGTGCAATTGATCCTAAGTGGCTTGTTGAATTTGCTCCATCATTTTTTAAATTTGGAAATCCTACAAAGCTCTCTAAGCATAAGAAAGAGCAAAAGATTGATCCATTGTATAACAAATATGAAAATGCTAATGATTGGCGTATTTCTAAACTCAAAAAACCTTACTACAATCCAGCTGGAAAGTTCGGCTAGGGTTTTTTTGTTTTGTATATCTTGAGTTGAAAATTATTTTGTAAATAAATTCTATAAAAATTTTTTTTTTCAATTTTTTTTTATAAAATCAAACGGTATTAATAAACTTGTCTTAATTTATCAAAAAAAAAAAAAAAAACTTTATTTTTATTGTTATTGTTAAAATTGTAATTTAAAATTTTCAGAAAAATCTAAATAGAAAATATTCATGTGTCATTATCTAAATAAAAATTAAAAATTTAATTACAGAATTTAATTTAAGAAAAGAGAGAGAAAGAGAGAGTGAGAAAATTCATTTAAAAATAAGCAATCTGTTAATTTTTAAAATTTAAATTAAAAATGTATGCTTTAGATTTTTTACTGGCTTAGACTTAGATTTATTTATTTGAAGATTGGAACTTGTGCAAAATGAAATTTTTTTTGAATTTTTTTTTTCATTTTATTTTTCTATTTCCAAATATTTTTGCGTGGTTTTTGCAAAGAGCGCCTGTGATTGATAATACAAGTTAAATTTTAAATTTTTTTTATTAAAATTTTGATGTCATGTTCAAAAAAATTAAGGAACAATTGTATGTCAAGATATCTTTTATAACAAGGAACTAAGCAGAGTTGAGAAAAGCAAATCCAACATTAAATGTGTTAATAAAGCGATACTAAGAATAAAAAAAGCAATTCTAAGTGAGTCAACGTCTTCAGTTTGTCCTTTGCAATATGTTCATCCTGAAATAAATAATTATAAGACTTGTCCAAATCCAGTAGAAAATAAAGATGTTACTTCGTTTTTAAAATTATTGTAAGCCAGATTTCTATTAAAATAATGGCCTAAAAAATAATTAAATTTCAATAGATAACAGGTGTCACAATAAAGAAGAATGTGATTTTGACTTTTCAGACCTGCCGAAGCTTGAATGTAAAATATACGACTACGATATTGAGATGGGTGTTTTCTATCCAATTAAGAATCTTTTATATCTTAACGTTTCATATGGATGTCTAACTCCAAGGATAAAATGTAAATTCGTTTATCATTTTAAAAAATATAATAGTTTTTACTAACAAAGACCGACCATTTTCAAACAAAAAATTTGATGCGAAATTCAGACGTACACTTTCAAGGATGAATAGGGTATTGTCGTTGAATCACCTTAATTCACTATAACTGTTTAGTTTGGCATCAATTAAATGAATAAAATTTTATCCAAGTTTTTTTTTTCTAATTTTAAAAATAATTATTTCAAAAAAAATTATGTAAAAGAAATGTATGAAATTTATTCTTTTTTTATTTTGAAATCTTTCATTTGAGCTTAGTTTAAGAGATGCAATTTATTGGATTTTCATACTTTATTTTTTTTTGCATTACCACTTGTGGAAGAGGCTTAATTATTGTACCATCCATACTTGACATACCCAAAGCTGAAAAAAACATATGTCAAGATTCTCGGATAGAGAGAGAAAATTTAAAATTAATAAATAGTAATCCAGAAAATGAAGATTTAACACCTTATATTAAATGTGTTAATAATGCAATCCTAAAAGTTTCAAGTGCAGAATTAAAGCTTTCTACCGAAGAACACTGTCCCTTGCAATTTTTGAGAAATAAAAAAACACCATATTTTAAATGCAATTCTGATAATTTTGGAAATTACAACATAACAAAAATAATGAAATTACTGTAATTTTTATTATTATTATTATTATTATTATTATTAAATTAATGATTTATTTTCAAAAATTTAAGATGTAACGGCAAAGATGAATGCATTTTCAATTTCAATCAATTGCCAACTTTGCTTTGTATCGAAGAAGACAACAGCGTATTTGAGCTTCCGAGCTCATTCACTTATGTTCATCTTGTTTATAATTGTCAAACACCAAGAAGAAGATGTAAAATATTTTTTTTTTTTCATTTTTTAAGATGAATTATTTTTATCTTTTTTAGTTCGACCTTTTTCAAATAAGAGATATGATAGAAAATTTACCCAAAGTTTATTATTTCCACAAAGAACACTTTCATTTAATAATCTTTTAAAGCTTTTTTAATAAAATTTTTAGTTTAAAAAATTTCATTTTAATAAAATTCCCAGCTTAATTAGTAAATAGACTATTCATTCTTAAAGACAACCAAGTCAGTAATTTAAGCATCAATTAGTTTCAAATTTATGATTATAGAATTTAAAACTTGCCTCAAGTCATGCAAACAAGACAGAGAATATGATTTGATTTTTTTAATTGAAAAAAACAATCGTTTTTCATCAAGTTTTAATTGTAAAGCTAAATGAAGAACATAAAAATTTGCAATTTGTATAAGCAATGTAAATTTTTAAATTAGCATGTATTAAGAAAAGCTTTCTTTTTATTATTCAATCTAACTTTAAAATTTAGAAATTTTCATTTTAATTTTTAAGCTTAAAAATGAAACAAGTCATAGTTTTTCTCCTACTATCCTTATGTATTTGTGAAATATTCCCATTTCAAGGTATTATTCAAAATTATCTTTAAAAAATTAATTTATCTCTTATATTTAAGGATTTAATCGAGCACCAGCAGCTCATCCACAACCTGCACACAATGGACAACCTCCAATTATGGCTCCAGTTGGACCAATGCCTTATCCAGTTCCAGTTGTGATGCCGATTTTGACATTTGAAGATGAAAGACCAATAAGAAGAAAAAGACCAATGAGAAAGATGAAAAAGAAATATGACTATGGAAGATACTAAAATAAACAAAATTTTTTTATATTGTTTTAGCTTTTGTTGGTTTTTTTAATTTTTTTAAATAAAGTTTTAATTAGAATTTAAAAATCAATTTTTGAATAATTTAAATGAATTGTTTAATTAAAAAAAATATATAAGTCTAATATTTAAGTATTGAAGATAATCATATTTTATTTTTATAACTAATTCATTTGAACCACATGTAAAGATTAAAAATAAATTGCAATGCTAAGTCTCACTCTTGATTTTTTAACTTAAAAAAAATTTTAACTTCATAATTTAAAAGCTGTATAAAAGTTGATAGTAAAATTTTTCATATAACGATTACTAGTTATTCAGTTTTTTTGATCATAAGCTTACTTTTTTAAAAATGAAACAAAATTTGTCCTTTTTTCTCATAGTATTGTTAATAGCTAATAGCTGCCTTTCAGGTATATATTTTTATTTAAGTTAAATTTTGTAATAATCTTGTTAAATAAAGGACTTTGCTTTAACAATTTTGGTGGTCAAAATTCACGACCAGGAGCACCTCAGCCTCAATATAATATGCAATACCAGCCAAGATACAGTCAGCAATATCATCAATCAAGCAATTCCTATCAACATGGCGCTTATAATGGAAATTACAGGGGTGCAAATAATTACCAACAACCAGCACCAGGTGGTAATCCAGGAGTTATGCCAATGATACCACCAATTTCAACTATCCCTTTACCAATTCCATTTTTTATTGAGCGAAAAGTAAAATTAGGAAGAAAAGACCAAAAAAAGCATTATTGATTTTTTTAATTAAATAATAATAAATTTTAGTTAAATCTTAAACATTTTATTCTTCATCATTTGAGAACTTTATCATTAATTCAAATTATTTAACAATCAAACATAAATTTTCTTAAAATTTTAATTCTAAAATGTTAAAATGAATCAGCTGTTTTTTTTCTAGTAAAAAAAAGTTGTAAAAAAAAATTAAAATATTGAAAAACTAATTTAAATATCTCATTTGTTACTTAAGCTAAAAATATTAGTCAGTATTTTAATTGATGATTGCCATGATTTTGCTAAAGATTGCTTGCGCTTTTTTTTTTAATAAATAACATAATAGGTAATCTGAATTGTTTTTTGATATCCTTAATATTCTTTTTTTGAATTTAGCGGAAAAAATTGAATCTTCAAAAACACCAGACGACTTGTTGGTTAATTTTCATTTTTTTTCTTAATTAATTTATGAATTATTAGAAATTTCAACAAAAATAATCTTGGTGATATTATTGATCACAATAATTGGAATCTTAGTAAATAAATTTAATAAATAATTTTTATGCTATAAAATAATCAAGAATTTTTCTTTTTTTTGATTAAAAGTTTTCCGAAGCAAAAGACAGATAGGTATTGAAAAAAAATCCCAACTACTTCAAATGCAAAAGTTAAGCTTATTTTTTAATCCAATTTATATTGCTTTGATGCGACAGCACGGCTCAATAAAAAACAATCCGACAATGCAACAATTACTATCAAAACGTTTTGAAAATACAAACCCGATAATAGCAAAACATTTGCTTAACTATGATAAAATATATGCTGATAAATTTTAAGAAAATAAATCTTTAATACTTAACTCGTTTTTTTCAAACTTAGTAAATAAGAAACAGTTTATAGAATTGAAATTAACTGTACATTAGAGATATCTTATACATATAAGCTTTAAAAATATAAATTTGCATCTTTTGAAACACTCTTTTTTCAACTCTAATTTTATTCAAATAATTTTAAATAATATCTTTCTAAGCTTAGTGAAGAATTTTTTTAAAATTTTTTAGAAAATGGTCAGAAATTTACTTATATTGTTGTTGATAAATTCTATTATTTCTTTATGCATATCCCAAGAGTCTAACGTTAAAGAAGAAAGTCTCCTTGGAAAAATATTAAATGGTAAATAAAAAAAAAATTAATAAATTTTACTAACGCTTTTTATTTAAGTTCAAAAAAATGATAGAAGCAAACGTGCACTCTATTATAGAAATGATAAAGAAACCATGGAACGAGAAAGACGGCTAAGAAACGGTATACCAGATTATTATTATGATGATTATTATTATGATGACTATTATTATGGTGATTACTACTATGATGATTATTATTATGGACCTATTATTGATTATGGAATTCCAAGACCATACGGAGTCGGTTTGAGTAGATATAATAAGCATGATAGCAATAGAAGATATAAACATGATAGAAGGAATGATAGAAGAGGACATTATTAAAATTAAATTATTGTTTTAGTTTGTAATTTTTTAGTTTTTTACTTGTTTTAAATAAAGATTGTTGATATCTTTCTTTCATGTCAGGGTTTCTTTTTAATCTGATTAGATATATTGTTAATTAAAATAGATATCAAAGTTTTAGGTGTTATAAAAAAATTTTTTTTTCATTTTTTGAATAAGATAATAAGAAATAAATTAAATAAAAATTTATTAAAATTTGAAGTTTCAGTAATTTTAATAAAATAGGGATCGAAATCGTAGAACAGTAGAACTGACAGAGCATATGATTTGTTTTACTAATAAAAATTGTTTAGTTGTGAAAAAAAATTTATTTTATTGAAAAAAATCTTTTTTTTAATTTTTTCAATTTTGATCTTATTTTGGATTAAATTTGATATTTGATTTAATTTATCATGGAGATTTTCTTTTAACAGTCCGTCTATCTAATGCCCTTAAAAGAATAAAAGATTTATTATATATTTGACAAAATTTACTTACTTTTTGAAAACGTTTGTTACGAAAATAGAATATTCTGAAAAAGCATCATTTTCCGAAGGTAAAGGTATATCATAAATTGATTTAATAGTTTCTGGAACATTTTCTTTTGAAGTTTCATTTTTATGACTATATTTTTGTAGACAAGTTTTTTTTTCTATATCGTTTGATTTAAAAGCATTTATTCGGCCTGAATTCAAATGCCTGATCTTAAATTTTATCAAAATTTATTAAAAACTTTTACTAAAAAAAACATGACTGTAGGACAGTGTTAAAAATCGAAACACAGTTTTGGCGGTTGCAGTTACAGTTAAATTGGGAAGATATGAAACATGTCTTTGGAGAATGCTCTGTTGAATCTAAGAATATTTTAACATGGGTGAGAAATTTTCAAGGAGCAGTTTTTCGCTTCCTACCTGCTCTGAGTCTATTTAGAAAATATTTTTTAGTTAGTAATTTTCTTTTTGAATAAACAAAAGATTAGATGTACACATATTCCTTTAATAAAGCAGCAATGAACGCAAAAGCATTCATCGCTTACAGTCACTTGATAAAGATTGTCATAAGTTAAAATGATATTACCATTATCATCTAGATCAGTTCCTGATTCAGTAATTTTTAAATTGATTTTATGTATTTTGTCTTTTTGATTTTTAAAATTTATGTTTTTTTTCTCTCATTAAATAAGTTAAATTTATTAAAATTAATTAAATGTTTTTCCTCTTTTTTTATGTTTTTTTCTACCTCACCCAAAAAGAAACTAAAAAAAGAGTAAAAAGAGTTACCTTTTCGATGTAATTTTTGATTAATTTCTTTTCTAAATTCGAAAAACCCGACAGGTTTTCCAATAATTCGCTATTATTTTCATGAGCTGATTTATTTGAGTCTGTGATAGATTTTTCATTCATTTGTTTGTTTAAATTTCTTGAAATTCTATTAGTCTTTAAGTATTGTTCTTTATTGTGACCAGTTGATAAATCATACCGAAAATTTTTTTCATCAGTGCTAAAATTCATTTCTTTATCTTCAGCAATATTTTTAAAATCTCTGTCAAATGAAAATTCATTTTGATTTTGTTTTCTTTTATCATATTTATTACAAAAGTCTTCTTTAAAATCATTTAACTCATTAACGGTATCATTGAACCATTCTGTACGACAATAGGCAATTTTTTCTAATGATTTCTCTTTAATCAAATTTTTCGTTAATTTTTTTGGATATCGTTTAATTGTTGGTTTCAATAAATTGCTTATATTTGGTGGGCGAAATTTTAGACACAAATTTTCGAATGATTCATGTTTTATTAATGATTGACTCTCATTGTTTGATTTTTCTTTCAATTTTTGAGCAAGTATTTTGGAAATTTTTGGATTCGATTTTTTACTTGTTCTTTTAGTAAAATTATTAGAGTTAGCGTTATTTCTGCTAAAAAAATTGGTATTTTTTTCCTGTATGTCATTTTTTATGAAATTACGATTAAATTTTGGATTTTTTGCATTGGTTTTTTGCAATTCATAATTATAGGAAGTTTTGTCGAAAAAATATCTTGAAGTGTTCGGTCCTTAAAATAAGCTTCAAAAATTAAGGTATAAGCAACAAAGTAAAATTTGACATTTTGCTTCATTTTTTTAACTTTTAAAACACTGCTTTTTGACTGTTAAAGATCTTTTATTAATTCTTTTTTTTGGGTGATAAAAATTTTGTTTAAAAATCAAAAATGCTAATACACTTCAAAATTTCAATTTCTGATCGAAAAATTTATTAAAAACTTTTACTAAAAAAAAGCATGACAGTAGTACAGTGTTAAAAATCGTAATACAGTTTTTATTTTTTAATCTGGTAAAGGAAAATTTTAGATCTAGTTTCATTTTTCAAGTATGATCAAAAAATTTTGAAAGCGCAATTTAATTTCATCGCAGAATTTAATTTTTTTTTAATTTCATTTTCAATTTTTGAAAAAGGGTTGTAATTTATTATTCAAAATGTGTTGATCATATTTGAAAAATGAAAAAATTTGATCTAAAATTTTACTTTGCTCATATTCTTTGGTACTTCACCAATGTAAAATTTAAAAAAATTATTTTTTATTTTTTACTTTAAAATCGAGTCTTGATTATTTAAATACCCTGGTCATAAATTAATATTCAAGCTATTCGCTGAATAATCTAGGGAATGCTTGTTTTGTGTTTTAATTAAATATTCATGAAATATGACGATATCTGATTCTTTCTCATGCAGAATAAAAAATTAGCTTAAAGTCTTATTTAAAGCGTTTTCTCAGTCAATTTTACTAAGCTTTATGTATTTTATTTGTTATTGTGTTTCAAAATTTAAAAAATCCTAGATTATTTAGTTTTAATTTGTAAAAGCTCTTTTTTAAGTTTTTGTCGGAAAAAAAATTATTTTCTTTTCTAGCTCAAGATTCTGTAATATAAATTATTATTTAAATCTGATTAAAATACTTATCTTAAATTTAAAAAACCAAATTCTGAAAATATTTAGGTAAAAATTCGATCTTGTTCTAATATTTTTCAAATAGTTTAATCAGAGATGATAGTCAGCTAAATAAAATCAGGAAATGAATTTAAATTACTTAATTTTGTAAAATCACAATGCTTGGAGTAAATTTGGTGTCCAGAACTAAGATTTTCAAACGGTGTTTGTCTTAAATACAATTTCTTTGGATTATTTTGATGGTAAAAAGTTTGCAAATTGGAAACCTGGTATTTGTATTGATTTATCAAGATATTATCTTTCCATTCATTTGATCTAGCTTAAAAATAAATAAAAAATTAAACAAATATAAAAATTTTAGCTTATTAAATTTTACTAATATAGGAAACATTGGCTGGGTTATTATCTAAGTATTTGCAATATTTAAATGAACACATTCTTTTTTAAAATTATAAAGAAATTTTACAAATTTAAATAAATTGAGCGAATTGACGACTTAAATAATCCTAATAAATAAACAAATAAATCTATCAACCATTATGACTTTAATTGATATCATAGAAAAAATGTCCAAGCTGTCATAAATTTTTTAGCTCTAGTTAATTTTTGTTACTTATTATGTCTTGAGTCTTTCTTATGATTCTTGACGCTTCATAAATTTTGTAAAATACCATAGAATAATTGGAAATAAAATCAACAACAAGTTTTATTAACTACTTTATAAAAATGCTTTATAAATTTTCAAAATGAAAAACATGACCTTTAAAATGATTTATATATCAAGCTTGAAATTAAAAAATTTTACAAGATTCATTTATCCAAAGTGATTTATTTTTAGTAAATTAAGTTTTCACCAAAATAGGTTGACATGATCTAAAAATCTAAAATAAATGCTTAACAAACACTAGTTGTAAATAAAAAAAAATTGGAAAAAAATACATATAAAATTGCATATATTTGATATTTTTTAAATATTAAAAAAAAAAACTCTG
>PJRA01000172.1:447304-546955 GCA_016987375.1 Brachionus koreanus
GCAACATACATAAACTTAACCTTCAGATGTTCTAGCACTCTGTTTTAAAATGTTAAATAGATAAAAAAAAAACTTTTTCATCTCTGGTTTTGATAAAAAAATTAGAAATTAAAGTTGAAAAGAAATATGCAATTCGTAAACCTTGATTAAAAGTTAAAAGACATTTTGTTTTAATGAAAAACGATGGATCAAAGCTAAAATAATGAAATTTTGTGTTGTTTAAAACATTATCGTCTGAGAATATTTCTTTATTTTTGGAGCAAAGTTAAATAATTTTAAAAAAAAAACATTTTTCTGATATAAATGTAAATTATTTTAAACAAAATTGTATCAAATTTGAATTTTTCTAAAATTATAAACTTATAGAAAAATGAGTTATGAAATTTAATTAATCGACATTAAAAATAAAGGTATTAGGCAATAAATTAAACATTGATACAATTGGTAATTTTTAGTAAATGATTGGCCTAAATCATAAATTAAAAATTAATCAAAGGGAAAAGGATTTTTAAATTAAAAAATAAAAAATTTGTTTAAGCGTTTATTTTGAATTAAAGAATCACCATTATGCTTTTATGGTTGATTTTTTTTCAAAATTTTGCAAAAAATCAGAATATTCTTGATAAGGTGTCTTCTGGAAAACTGTTTCCTTCCACAAATCTGGTGTTAGGTAGCTGAAAGTATTTGCTATTGCAGCATATGTGGCTTTAGCTAAAAACATTTTAAAAATAATCATCGCATAAATTCAAAATCCAAAAAATAAAATATTTTACCAAAGTTTCCGAGTGTTCCAGTAGATCCTCTTGAACATGTCCAACAATCTTGGATGCCAGCCATTGTTAGTAGCTTTTTGGGTACAGGTGCACATACAAGTCCAGTTCCTCTTGGTGCTGGGATCAATCTTACAGTTACACTTCCACATTTTCCGGTTACTTTGCATGGAACAGTGTGTGGTGCTCCGATTTTGTTGCCCCAATAACCTCTTCTTACTGGCATAATAGATAGTTTAGCCAATATGATAGCTCCTCTAATAGCTGTTGCTACTTCTTTGGAGACTTTTACTCCTAAACCAACATGTCCATTATGATCACCAACTGCAACGATGGCTTTGAATCTAGTTCTTTGACCAGCTTGAGTTTGTTTTTGGACTGGTTTAATCTTGAGAACTTCATCTTTTAATACACTTGGATCAATGAAACGATCAACGATCTCGGCTTCCTTAATTGGAAGAGAGAAGAGATAGATTTCTTCGAGGGAATTTATTTTTCCTTCCTTAACCAGACGTCCTAACTTGGTAACTGGTTGCCATCCTTTGGATTCTTCTTTACCACCTCGTCCCATTCCACCGCGTCCACCTCTTCCGCCTCTTCCACCGCGACCTCCACGGCCACCTCTTCCACCACGATCTCCTCCGAAACCTGATTTGAAACCATCTCTGCCTCTTCTATCGGCTGGAGCTGCTGAGTCCGCCATGATATATATCTAAATTAAATAGAAAAAGTCATGTGTTTCCTCTTGATTAAATAAGATTAAAAATAAAAAAATATAAAAAAAAATTTAAATAATAATCGTATGGGTTTTATTTGCTTTTGTTTTTAGAACGTTTAGTACATGAGCAAAACTAAATTGGAAAACCTTGACTCGAAAAATTATTTATAAAATTTCAGTAAAGAAAATTCAGTCTATTCAAAAAAAGAACTTAGATATTTGTCTTAAAAAGACAAAAATAACATCTTTCTCTTTCAATTTTTTCAAATTTGACTAAGAAGTTGAAAATTTTCAACCAAGATTGATATAATAGTAATAAACATGAGAAAAACTTAAAATATTACTACAAAAAGACTATAATTTTTATCTTTATTAATATATTTAAATATATAATTTAAATTTTTTTCCAAATTTAGCAACATTTTATTAAAGAAGGTTTTTGATTTAATAATAGTTAGAAAGCTGAATTGACAAAGCAGGAAAACTAAAGTAGTCCCTTTATAGTAGTCTTTTAATTTTTTTTATTTCTCTACCGACATTATCTGGTCTGTTTTTGAATTGGTTGATAGAACTTGCTGTGACAACCGCACATTCCATTTGTTCACTAATCGGTTTGATAGAAAGTTTCGCCTTGCTTCATATTTTTTAGCTGCGATCAAATGCGCTGCTTTGCTCCCTTTACTCCTCCACTTAGTCCTTCTTATTTGCTGAACTCATTCGTTCCGCATAGTATTACCAATTGACATGATTATATTTGTTGTGAATTTTAAAAAATTGAATCAGATCTGCACCCTCTCGCCTTTCTTTTAGAGTTTCTAATCCAAAATTAGCTAGCCTTGACTAATAATTCAAACTTCATATTTAAAAAAGTTTATGGATTCTACACTGAGAAATAATTACATTAAGATACTAACAAGTAGACATTTATACTGCTACGACTACTAGTGTTGCCATGATTCAAATATTCTCATTTTAATTCTTGACTGAAAATGAATTAATAAGTCTTAAAAATAAAAGGGTTCATGATTTTAAAGTTAAAAAGTTCTAACGCTTTAAATTCAAATAAAAAAAAATTAGTTTTTAAAATTTTAAAAATGTTTGATTAAAATGAATTTATTAAAAACAATATTATCAAAAATGAAACAAAATAATTATTTTTTTTTTAATAAGTAAATTCTTTTAATAATCAGAGGTAAGATTTTAACTTATTCTCATTTTGATCATGATTTTGTATTATTCTAATTACTTTTTTTTTTTTAATTTTGGACAACAATTAAAAATTAAGACGTATTCATAGCTCATCTTTGTGTATTACATATTTACAACCAAAATTATTAGATATCACTTAATCATATTTTATTTTATTTAAAATAAACAAAAGTTACGGCCTCTATTTACTGTCAAACAAAAAAAAAAACTAAAATAAAAAAAATCCTTCAATCCAGATTGTCTCTTCAAGTAATGGTGTAAATTTTTTTTTAAAAAAATATTCATTTATATATTTGTTTGGGCTTCAGCTTTCATTGAATTCTTCGGCGAGTCGTTTTCATTTTCATTTATTAATAGCATCTTTAAATTGTGTCCTAGATGAATTGTGTCCAAGTCAAACCGGCCACACTCATTCAAAAGATAATTTTTATTCAACAAAATATTCTTCATAAACACTTTGCACTGTTGTTTGACTTCATTACGTCTTGGTAATGTGTCAAAATATAATTTACTCTCGACAGCTTTTTCTTCGGTCCAATAATCTAAATATGTTTGCAGGTAGAATTTCAACTGCAGTCGACAGTTCGCTTTCAACTTGTATTTAGTTTTAGTTCGAACTACTTGAGAGTTGGAGCATTCTTGTGCATGTTTTAATAGTTGAGTTCGATCAGGCCATGAAATTTTGCATGACATGCATCGATAACAATACTCGTTAAAATGACTTAAAACATGGTTGGTTAAAACAACGGTTTTCATTTCTTCACTAAAAAATTGCATTCGATTAGAATCGTTTTGACTTGTAACTATGTTATTTGGTATGTTGAATACTTTTTTTGAATTAAAATGTGCTTCAAGAATAGAATTTTTACTTGAATTGCATATAATACAAACGTATGAGTTATAATTAAAACTGCGCCTGATAAATTGCTCAGAATTTAGCCAGCTTACAATTTGCTTTTCAACAATTTGCTCCTTGTAAATGTCGTTTAGAATTTTCAGCTCACGATCGACCAAATCATTTCGGCTCACGTTAATCTCATTCACTATTGGATTTACAAGACTCGGCGGTATTTTTATGAAGCACCTGCGCTTTAGATGAGCACCTAAATTTACTTGAAGCATGTTGTTTGAAATAAGTGATTGTATTATTTCCAGATCGTTTAGTTTAATTGTTGCGTCAAAAACGTTGAATTCATGCTCGGATTGAAAGTGCTTGAGGATGTCAGCGAACGAGAATTTTATTTCTAGTCCACAAATTAAACAATTTAAAAGCTTCATGGTCTCTTGATTTTCTTTGATTGTAAGTTCCGAATCAGTTTCGTAATTGTGCAAAAATTGTGCAAAGTTTTTGTAATTTTTAGTCATTTGACTTGTTCCATTGCCGCCAGAAGACTTTGCACAACTTATTTGCGAATAGACAAAATTCTTGGAATCGGCGCCCGTGAATAGCTTGTAATCATCGGCTCTATCATGATTGAGCCAATGCTCTGGGCTAAATCGGTCCATTTTTCGCAAACAAATCTGGCATTTGTACACCAGATATGGCTTGAAATAAAATTTCTTATTGCGCTTGATGTCCATTTCATTAGGAAAATTAATTGACTGGCTACTGTTTGTTTTGAATCGTTTTCGTCGATTAACAGGAGATATGTTCGAACATAAGTTGTATTGGGGCTGATTTTGTTCATCTATTATCACCGACCATTCGTTCAAATCAGAATGTTGTGTATAATAATAATTGTCTGCTAATTCTCCAATTTCATCTTCATCTATTTCTTCATCATTTGATTGATTTAATTGATTTGCCGACACAGTTGTAATAATGCCAGTTTCACTAGCTAACAAGTCTTCTAAATTCTGTTCGAACAATTCTAGTTCGTAGTTTAGTTTTTTATCTTTTTTAATACCAGGTGGTTGTGATGCCATGTGTACATTCATTACATGATCCAAGGCGTCTTGATATGAATACAATACAACTGGTTTATTTGAGCTTTCATTTTCTTGATTTGTGTCATTTAGATTACACTTGCAGCATTTGTATTTTGGCTGTGCTTCGATCGGCGTATTGCTTTGGATTTGAGTCGAATTTTTAATTTTGTTGCTCTCAGTTTTCTTATTAGCTGGAATTTTAGTTATAAATTGTTGTGCTCGATTGATTGCTAAATTTATTTCTTCTTCGGTCTTTATTAATTTAAAGTGACAAGTATTTCCCTCGTTTGATCCACATTGATGAACTAATCCGGCATGTTGTTTGGTTTGTGGTTCATCAAATGCATAAAATTGAGCACAAGTGTCGCATTTATAAGCCAAAAACGACAAATGCACTATTAGTACATGTTTGAGAACTTGTTCTTTGTCAAAGCTTAAATTGCTCGCTCCCAAACTTGAAGCCGTTGGAGTTTTGTTCAAACTTGATATTGCAGTCATCGGTGTTGGATCGTTGTCAGGATAGCACAGTGAACACTTAAACGAATCCTTGTCATGATACAACTGCATTTCATTAGATTCGTTTAGCTCATTGAGCAATTTTTCTTCTTCTTTGAGTTGAATTTGATGTGCATTATGTTGTCTTAAACGAGTAGCAATCAATATTTTTCTTCTAGCTTGATTGGTGTTTGTTTGAGTGGTTGAAATGTCGTTATCGACCATGATACAAGTTTTTTCATCATGTTTATAGAATTGCTTGTGTTTGAAAAATGTTTTTGTATCCGTTATTGGATAGGAACATTCATTGCATTTGTACGGAGCATTTAAATGTAAAGTCAAGTGCTGCATATACTTGCCATTTTCTTTTTGTTGAATAGAATTCTTTAAATTCTTGGTAACATTCAATTGAAATTGAGCCCAGCAATAATGACAGTTTAGTGTTATGTTTAATTGAGACAACAAATTTTGCGACTGATTGGTTGAATTTGAAAGAACAGTGGTGCAATTTTGATTAGTTGTTGAGCTTGTTCTTGATCTTTTCATTCCGGACGAGCTTCCCGAGTCTGACACATCTCCATTTTGATCTTTAGAGCCCGGAATTCGTTTGGTATTTGCTTTCTTTTCCAATTCACGTATCAAAAATTTTCTTTCCTCATCGTCATCATCATCAATCATTTCATCTATGTTAACGTCTTTTAAAACATTTAAATTGACATTAACAACACTATTGTTGACACTTTTTCCAGATGAAATAGAACCAATTATGGATGTAAGTGGAGAGGTTGAATTTGTTTGTCCAGTTGATACTGTTATACTAGACGGTGTTATATTCTTATTAACGCCGAGTTTTTTCAAAATTGAATTAACATTATTTATGTTTATAGTTCCTGGTGTGCTCAATGGTTTGGAATCTTTAAAATCTCTGGCTATTTTCGATTTCAAAATATTTGAGTTAGATTGAACATTAGATTGGATTGAAACTAATCCTGATTCATTTAAGCTTGATTCACTAGTTGTTCTTTGAAATATGTGTTCTTCTGAAGATTTAGAAAGTAGTTCTGTATCATTTGCGAATGAGCTTGCTGGTGTTGTTGTTGTTGTTGTTGCTGCTGCTGCTGCTGCTGTTGAACTACCTGAGGTATAAGATGAACTTTTTAGATTATTAGATGATGAAATTGTACTACTACTTTGTTGATTTTGAGTGATTGCACTTGACGTATCTGTAGTTGATGTGGTACTTCCGGCGGGTGTTAAAGTTGGAACAGGCGTCAAAGGCCATTCAACAATCGTATAAAATCTATAAGTTAATTTATTCTGAAAAGTTATAGGCATATTTCGATGCTTATATTTGATATGAGTTCGCATATAATTCAAATTATTCATTGTATAATCACAATATGAGCAAAGAAGATCGTCATTTTGATTAAAATCAATTATTATTTGAGAATTAGCATCCATTGTTAGTATGGTTGGTGTTTTTATACCAGGATGTTGCTGAGCTATTTGCTGTTGGTATTGTTGTTGACGTGACAGTGTGCTCGCCACAGTTTGAGGCCTTTGTGCAGATGTATTTTTTGGTTTAGGGCCTCTTTTTCGTCCCGTTGAGGAATGCATTAGTGATGGAATTACACTTGAACTCGATTGAAATTGACTTGTTTGCTTTTGCTGCTCGCTTGTATTTACATTGGAGGTGGCAGATGAAGAATTTGAAGTATTTAAAATGCTATTTGTTTGCGATTGTAGCTGCTTTTGCTGCAACAAAGAAGCGACTGTTGTTGGATTTTGATTATAGCTTGGTAAATCTTCATTCGGTAATCTTATTACTTGATTTCGTAAATTGTCCATGCATGTTTTTTCTCTGCTTGGATGATTTAATTTCAAGTGATCTGACATTTTTTTTAACTTGTCTGCTCCGAACGAACAATACGAACAATTATACGCAATTGTTGGTTTATTCGATTGAGAATGAACAATAGCAGATGAATCAATTGGTATAGCAGGTATGGCTGTTGTCAATATTGGAAGTGATACACCATTGTTTTCCAAATTTGACAATTGACTCGGATTTAATACTATTTGAGCTGTTTGAAGTCCTGAATCTGTTTGAAGTAAAATTGGCTGATTCTGATTAGACAATCCACCGTTCATCATCATCATCATTACAGCTGCGGTCTCATCAGCATTCATGTTTGAATTAGATGATACATTTGTTACTGCATTTGATGTTGAATGTAAATTTGACGGTGACGAACCACTTGTAGATGCTGAATTTGAACTAACTTGTGCACTTGTATTCGATGTCTGAGAATTTGCTTGAACTGAAGGCACGAGTGCACTAGATGGCTGCAATTCACCTGAATTTTGACTCTCTGATTGATTTATTTGCTGAGAAATATTTTGATTTTGATCAACGGATTGCTGTTGTTGTTGCTGCAGCATTAGCTGCTCTTGCTGCTGTTCGTAAATTTTTTGCTGCAATTGTTCTTGTTGTTGAAGCTCAATTTCTTCAAAATATGAGACATCTATTTCAAAATTGTGAGACTCGTACAAATGCTGTACGATAAACTGTTTTTCATAAAATATCATTTGACATATTGTACATTTGTATTGAACCGTGGTATGAACCGGTACTTCTTCACCGCTTATAATTGTCAATCCATTTTCGTCTGTTACACTTGAAATTGTGTTCAAAATTGCTCCAGTCATTTCAATTGTGTGACCTGTTTGAAACGCAGCTACAGCAGCAGCCAAAAGAGTTGATGAGTCTGCAATTGTTAGTTCGATTTGATGATTAATTTTGTAATGTTCTAGCAATTGAGTGGCATCGTCGGTAGTATAAGGTTCGCATAGATTGCACTTGAAAACAAATAAATTCTCAGCTTCGGGCGGCTGTGCATGAACTGTTATTTGTTGAGAATTATCTGAAAATATTTCTGTTGTCGATCCACTTTTATCATATTGATTTTTACAAATTTGTGATAGAACTTGATCGATTGTCGAATCAATTTTATCAGAACTGGCAGATGAAATTTCTTTTTTAGCAACCTTGGGTACTGTTTGTGCTTGTAGATTGCTTGCATTCGCTTGAATCAATATATTTGGTTGAGGTACTTGAACCATAATCTCCTGAGACTGATCAATTGGCATTGCTATGTGTTCTGCTTCATTCAATTGACTCACTGTTTCGACTGATTCGTTTTGTGACAATGACGGAGCATTTGACACTTGCTGTTGTATCAATATTTTTTGTTGCTCCTTAATTGATTCATATTGTGCAACTGACTTTTCTTTGCTTTCTTTTATGAGACTAAATTGCTGTTCAACAATCAATCGAAGAGATTTTTCATATTTTTCAATCGAATTTTCATGATCGATTATTTGTAGCTGTTTTTGCAAATGAAGATCAAATAATTTCTCCATTTGAGCTACATCGAACCCATGTGTTTGGTTCAAATGTTGAAAAAGAGATCCCTTAAGTTTAGTACTAAATTTGGAGCATTTAAAACACTTGATTTCAGAGAAAAAAGCATCTGGACGGTTCGTAGATATATTGGTGCTATCGTTTTGTGCCGCTGTCAAAACTGACACAATCAATTCGTTTATTAAAGTTGGAAAATTTGAATTGAAATATTCGGCTAATTCGGCATTAATTTGATTCAAATCGCTTTTTTTACTCTTTGGTTTCGGCGGGGGCAAATAAAGTAGGCCCTCTGATTTCAAAAATGAATTAACAAAACGCTTAAATTTAATAACACCTGAATCATATGCAAAATGATCCATTAATATGTGACTAATTGAAGAGAGTAGGTTTTTTGATTCGTTTGTGCACAAAACACATGATACCATTGGTAATGTTTGGCCTGAATCAAGGCTTGTTAGTACATATTTTGAAAAGTTCATGTTCAAACGATGTCCTTTAAATTCACGTGAATGAAGCATGCATTCGGCTAAATTTTGAATTGGAGATAATTGCTTTGAACATGTAGTACAAGTGATGTCATATTCAAAGTGTTCATTCAACGCATGATATAACAAGTGTCTATTTATGCTATCTTTTGATGCCACTGATTTGAAGCAAATGGGACATTCATAGAGTAGATTTAAATTAGTGTCTGTATTAATGGGCAAGCCGTTGGCGTCAACAAGACTTATTGTTGCCGCATCACTTGTATTTAAATCAGCCATAGCCATTGCGGCAGCTATTTGCTGAAGTGAATTTTCTACATTTTGGCTAAATGACATGTTATTTTGGCCAACGGGCACATAAACCTTAAACCAGTTGAGATTTATATTTGGATCTAGCAAGTGTGCCAAGTAAGAATGACGAATAAACGCTTGTTCATTTGAATAGTTTTCATTACAAATGCCACAGTAAATAAGCGGTCCCGCGCCATAAATTGTGTTTGTTGTTGTTGCAGCTAAAGGCAAATACTGTAATGAGAGATTTGATGATATTTGACTGGACTTTTTGCCATGTTGTTTTGTGAGATTGTTGGAGGCAATGGGATCTCCTTGCAACTGTGAAATTTGTGATTGAATTTTGTCATAAACATTAAAAGCACAAAGACCAATTTGAATTTTCTTATTAAAATGATAACGTATGTAATGAAAAATACAATCGTTTAGACTAGTTCTGACACAGTTGCATTCTGAGCAGACAAAAAGCGGTATGGCTTTGAACTGATGTTGTAGTAGAAAATGATTTAATAAATAGTCAAAAGTAACGTTTTCAAATTGAGTATAAGGATGAGGATTCTGGATTGGTTGTTGTTGAGTATACTTGTTCATATCGCCAGTACATATCGGACATGAATAGAGCATGTCTGTTCTAAAATGATCTTTGCGCAATAACTCATCATCTATGTATTTTACAGATTTTATATTTATAGACAAATACATGTCGTTCATCGGAGTCGACTCAATTACTACTACACCATTATTTTGATTTGAATTTAGCTGTTGATGCTGCTGAAATATTTGTTGAAAATCAATCGAGTGGCATTCAGTCATATGATCTTGGAGACATTTTTCCTCATTTGATGTCTCACTCGAATCTAAATGATACGGCTCGCTTGCTTCACTTGTACTGTTTCCAGATTCAATTTGCTGATATTCTTTGTAATTGCAGTGCAAGCATATATGTGCAACCATTTCATTACAAAAGTGAGCCTGGTAATGTTTCATGTTAAATTCAACTTGTTTGCCACAAATAAAACAAGCACCCAAGTAGTCGTGAATTTGTTTAACACGGAACACATTTTCAATTTTATTAATTGCTAACAGGTGCACTAAAAATGAATTGTCTAATGTAAGGTTCAATGGTATATTGGATAAGAATTTTTGTTGATTTTTTTGATAAATTGCTGTCGAGGTCAAACGAACCAAGTCAGTGAGCGAATCGTCTGGACCTTGAAACTCGTATGGTTCATCGCCAGGCATTTCAACTTCAAGAACTTCTTGCTCTTCTTCAAGTTCTTGAACGTCATCTTGAGTTAGAATAGAAGAAGTTGTCATAGGCACCGGGTTTTCTTCAATCCAATCGATCATTTTGCCAACAACAAACTTTACATTAGATTCAACATCTTGCTCTGGGTCCTGATCATTTGACTCATCCAAAATTCTATTTGGATAAACGACATCAGATTGAACGGTTGACTGCTCTTTGGAACGAGCTTTCAAGTGTGCTTTTATTAGATAATATTTAATTTTGTATTTAGACTGAATTGTTTCCATTTGAGGCCATAAATAAGAGTAAACTATGCTCTCGTCTGGATGCTTGGCCAAAAAGTGACTAATAACTTGTGATTTATCAGTTAGATCGCACGAATAGTCGCATAGATTGCAGTAGATTAGACTCGATTCGTACATAGTTCGATCGTTAGGTAACCGAAAATTAAGCATTGGTATTCTTTGTGAAAGAATGTCTTTCACCGATAAGTGAATTTGATTATTGGATTGAGACATTTTTATCATTACTTCAATACAAATGGATCATTTAAATTTGAAATAATTCGTTTATTTATATATATGACCTAATAAGAAAATTTGAAAAATTAGAATTTAAAATTTTTAGAATTATTTTTAAAATATACAATGCATCTACTCTACGATTTTATATTTATATATATATATATATATATATATAGACGTTTTGATATTATAGTCAAAATTAGAAAATAAAAATTACAAATAATTGGTAAATTAAATTTAAGCAAGAAAATGAAATTAATTTTAATATGTTCATGAATGATATTTCAAATTAAACACATAAAATTAATAGGAAAATAATAGTTACCAAAGTCGCACGAATACAGAGCTTTGAGTTTAGTTTTTCTCAAAACAATTTAAAAAGAAACCTAACAACACGATTACGGTAGCATAAAGATAGAAAAAATGAATGTCTAATTTCAAAGAATTTTAGCAAAATTGCAACGTGTATTTTAATATTTTCTAAAATTCAATGCATACACCATTAAAGAAATACTATATTGTTTAGAATAAATTTTTCTACTCCCATAAAATAGAAATTAAAAAAACTGCAGAATTTTTTTTTTTTAAAAACGAAAATGCATATTTAGGAGAGAAAAGAAAAAACGAGACCTAAGAAAAAGAAAGATGGTGATTTTTTAAATAGATAAAATTCAGAAAAAAATAATGGCGTTTTTTGAAAAATTTAAAATTTTAATTTCTGCTTAAGCTTAATGTTCAAAAATATGCAACATAATCTAGTTGGTTAAAAATAATCAAAACTCCGCCCATATTAATAATTTATTTTATTTTAAATTCATAATTAGCCATTTTTTTCTATTTGAGTTCAAAATATCCACCTCCATGCAATGTCCAACGAACAGTTTGTTAAAAACAAATTAAATTAAGTTCTTTTGCGCAATTTTTCATTTATTTTTTTATCAATTTATTATAGGAGATTGCTGTCAAAGAAATCAAATAAAAAACTAAATAAATTTATCAACAATAACCAAAATTAAAATATAAAAATAGCTTTGGAAAAAAAATGTTAATATTAATTTGACACGGCATTAATTTTTAAACACTCTTAAGCATTAAAACAAACATAATTTGTTTTAGCGTTTTCTCTACCATGTACATAACAAATTATCAAATATTGTGTAAAAAATCTTATACTTTCAAATTTATTGGGACTTTACATTCATAAAAGCATATTTAAATGATGTCAGACTCAATAAAAAATCCTGAAAATAATGATGATCCTACCGAGAAAACATTATTTCAAGGTAAATTTAATATCTCTAGCTTATATTCGATAAAATATTTTTGAACTTAAATAACATATAGATTCAAAAAACGAACCAGAGACAAAACTATCTCCTTCAGATTTAAATAATACGTCAAATTCTAGTCCTTCCAAAATTGAAATAAATTTGAAATCAGCCGGTAACGCTCCAATATTAAAGAAAAAAAAATTCATATTAGAGAGGACAAAAACTGTCAAGTTCATTATAGAATGGCTAAAAAAATACATGCGACTCGAAGCCAAAGATCAAATTTTTCTATACGTAAATCAGGAATTCGCTCCGTCGCCAGATACAGAAATCGGAACAATTTACGATTGTTTTAGAACTGGAAATTCAGTAATTTTCTATTACTGTATAACCCCAGCATGGGGTTAAATAAGCTTACATTATTTTTTAAATACTTTTTTTGTTTACGAATAAATACCGTCATTATTTATTAATATCACTTGTAACTTGATTAATCATATCAATAAAATTGCTTAAAAAAAAACATAAAGTAAAATTTTTCACAAAATTATCTAGTATAATTTTAAAAAGTACTAAATGCAAGCTTTTTTTTTTGAACAAGAAATCTGCATGATAGGAAAAAATTTTATTAAATATTTTTATTTAAATTTTTTTCGTTCGGATAAAATATAAACTCTAGTCGTAAATTTATCAATTTAATTTATTAAAAATTTGTTAAATCTAAAAAATATTCATAAAATTTTTTTTAAGTCTTAAATTTTAACTTAATTTGCCTTCTCTTACCTGTAATAGGGTAAGTTAATATATAAACTTTTAAAAATAGAATAAATTAAAATTTATTGATTTTTAGACATGGCATCAAAGTTAAGATTAGTTATTTTGGGAGCACCTGGTTCTGGAAAAGGAACAATTTCTTCTCGTATCATAAACGAATTTAAAATGGCTCACTTGTCAAGTGGTGACATTTTGAGATCTAATGTGCAAAAAAAAACTGAATTAGGTCTTAGGGTCCAAGATTCGATTTCCAAAGGACAGCTTGTATCCGATGATATAATTACAAGACTAGTTATTCAAGAACTTAAAAAAATGAGAACAAATTGGCTTCTTGATGGATTTCCAAGGAATTTAAATCAATGCAATGCTCTAGAGAATGAAAATATATTTATAGACAAAGTGATTAATCTGGAGGTGCCATTTGATGAAATAACAAATCGTTTAAAGCACAGGTGGATTCATCCACCAAGTGGCCGAGTCTATAATCTCGAGTTTAATCCTCCAAAAGTTCCGGTAAGTTTTAAAATTTTATAAGCATTTAAATTCTTGCTTTTATTTAAATTCTGACTATAATGAATTCTGAATAAAAAGCTAAGCATAATTGTAATTTTTTTCTAAAATTAGACATAGCGCAACATCCTAAGCAAGATTCGGCCAATTTTGCAGGGGTTTTGCCATATTTCATTTACAGGATCACCTTTATAACCTAAAAAAAAAGTTATTAGATTTTTGACGCATTGTTTTGATAAAATTTCTTGTTTTTCATAATATGATATAATAGAGGTTTTGTGCAATTTAGTACAACCGAACAAAACAGAACAAAATGTTTAAGATTCTTATAACTTTTCGTTTGAAAGTCAAAAGCAAGCCCAGTAAATGCAACATGGTGCACTATTCAAAGTTGCAGTAATATCAACAATCTGGTAAAACTCTGCAAATTTAGTATAATTTAAATTTGGACAAATTTGGCAAATAGTGTATTTTGCAGAGACTTTGTACATCATTAGCAGACTTTGACTTTAGGTACAACTAATGATTTATTTAAATGTAAATCAAAATTGTGATCTTTTTATAAAGTAGCTATATTTGTTCTTTAATATACTAGTACTTAAAAAAAAAACTAAATTAAAAAAAGTTTTCTTTGTCAACTGGCACATAGTTTTTTATCACTAAAATTTAATTTTTGGAAAAATCTGTAAGTCTATAAACATTATATTTAATATGCACTATAACTTATTTTGTTTTTTTTTTCTTTTTAACATCGCCTCAAAAGCGGTCATTGAAATAAATAATAATATAAGCTAATTTATAAAAATTAATAATTAATAAAAGCTAATTAATTATTTCTGTCACTCAAATTTTGTCTTTGTAAGACTGAATTCCGTCAAAGCTGTATTTGCAATAGTAATTGTTTATTTTGTGAAATGTAATTGAAAAAAATTAGGTTGTTTACGTTTTCTTTATTTTTGATTGATTTTTAAAAGTAAAAATATAAAAAAAATTTACTAAATTTACGATTTATTTCATTTTTTTATTAGATAAAACAAAAACCATTTTGATACATTGAAAAAATGAAAGCATTAAATAATTTCGTTAAATATAAGATATTTTATTTTAGAGAAAAGATGATATAACTGGAGAGCCATTGATACAAAGGCCAGATGATAGTGAAGATGTTGTTCTTAAAAGATTGAATATCTATAGCCAACAAATCAGGCCTATTCTTGAATTCTATGGGTAATTCATATTTTTTTTCAAAATTTTATAGTTGATTGATTATTTTTAGTTCCAAAGGCTTAGTTGAATCATTTACTGGAAGAACCTCAGATTACTTATGGCCTTTGATTAAAAATAAAATACACGATTTCAAGTTAAATAAAGAAATTTCTGAAATAAAACTTTACGAAGAAAAGAAAATTATGGCCTCAAAAGAACCAATTACACACACTGGTCAAAAATATTCACCAGATGATTACAGAAAAATAAGATTTGAAACAGGACCAAAACTAGTAAATAAAAACTTTGCCATTGATCTAATCAAAGAGGATCCAGTAGTTGTTTGTGATCAAAGAACTATTTGGTCATCAGGCGGTGGGCCACTTGGTCATCCCAAAATTTTCATAAACCTTTCAAATAATCATGTTCATGATTGTCAATACAGTGGAAGGAAATTTATAATGAGAAAATTCTATGATCCTTCACAGCATGGAAAATCAATTGATTACAAAGATTATTTAGTTGAAATGAATCAAAAAGAGTTTGGAATGGCTGCATGATTAGTTTATTTTTTTTTTTAAATTCAAATCTTTAAATTGGATTAAATCAATAAAGTCATAAAATATAATTCTGATTTTTTTTATATTTAAAATATTTATCTATTTCTATTTTTTTAAATTGATATTTTGGACTTATTTAATTTAAACAATATTGAGTTTTTTAGATATCATTTTCCTCTTTATTTTCATGTGAAAAAAGTTTCAAATTTCTAAAAGAAGAGAAAAATATGAATATATATTAGAATTATTGTTAATTTACTTTGCTCTAATTATTTGCTCTCTTATTTCATTATATCTTCTGTCTTCGTATGTCATATTCATCATTTTCATTTGGGAATATCTAATAAGTCCAAACATGGTGCCAAAAATCCCACCGACAGCAGTTCCAATCATAAAATTTAGCAAACCATGATGCAATCTAAAAATTCCCCCAGAAATTGCTTAAAAAAAATTTAAAGCAAAAAAGAATAAAATTAATTTAATAAAGTACCTCCACCTATGCTGTAATCGAAAGGAGTCGTTTTGTTGCGATATGATTGTATAAGCATTGAGCTACCTAAAATTATTCCAGAAAATAAACCAAATTTGAGTGATACTTTTGTTCCTCCTTTTATAGTTTGCAAATAAACATAATCAATAAATGCTCTCTAAAGATAACTATTTAATATTTTTCAATAATTTAGTTAAAATAAAATACCGAAGCAGCTTTTTTATCAGAATAAACAGTTACTTGACTATTTCTTTTAAATTTTTCTGAAGATTCATTCATTTCTAATATTGATCCTAAAATGAATCCTGACACTGAAACTGATGTAAGAATTTGCAGATTTTCATTCAGAAATTCATGATATTCTCCTTGATCACTTAAAGTAAAAAAAAAAAAAAATTAGCTTTTTTATTAAACTTAAAGCAATTAAATTATTGATAGATTATTTGTTTTTTTTTTATAATCAATGAATCTGTTTTTCAAAACCTATTCTATTTTTTGGTTCGATTTTTTTTATAGTTTGTCAGCGTAAATGTTCAATACGTAGAATTTTTTTTTAAAGAATAGTTGACTTGAAAATTCAAAGAATATCAATTATGTAAAACCCAAGTTTTATTATTTTAATAAAAGTTCAAAAATAGGATTCAATGATTTGAAAAACATTATAAAGAAATAATTAAGTTTATTTTTTAATCATGGATAAATTTTCTAGAAATTATTTTTTTTATTAAATTTTTATTTCTGTGAGTTGAATGTTGGAAAATAAATTTTCTAACATTTTATTTTATATGAACTGATAAATCATCACAAAAATTAGGTAAAGCTCACTCAGGTAAGGAGGTATAAAAAATTAATGGATTCGAATATAAAGTGACAAGATACACATGTTTAAATATTTGATGGAAAAGAAAAAAATTTGAAAAGAATTTTGAATTATACAAAACGGTTGGTTTCAAAAGCAAAGAGAGAACTACTTAAAATAAAAACTAATTACTTCTATTTTTTTCTAATTTTTTAAATCAATTTAAAATCAAAATAAAATTTAGATTAATTTTAGTTTATTTAATATAGAAATTAAAAGTTTTCATTTCAAATAGAAAAAAATCATATATTTTCAAGTTTCTTTTTTATCCAATTTAATTTAGATTTAGTAAAAAAATGCAACAAAAAAATATTTACTTGACAGTAAAAAGATCTCTAACTCTGTCAACTCCATTTTCTTCTAAAATAGATTTTTTAATTTGTGAATCTATTTCTTCTTCGTCTGCTGGAAGTCTATTTTTAACGGAATCATTTGTTTGAGGCTTCAGGAACGATGTAAAATTCTTTATTTTCTCAGAAATTTGAGTTAATAATTCGTTATTCATTGTTTAGCTAAAAATAATTATTGATAACTTTGAGAATAAGCGTAAATTTTTTTGAAAGAAAAAATTCACGACTTAAGATTTTCTTTTAAAATGTTACTCAAATTAAATTTACCACTAAATTGACACATTTCAATTTAACTAACTTTCTACGGAATGTATCTTGTATCTAAAAGATACTTACAGATAAACATTTTTTAATTAATTTTAATAGCAGTCTTTCAATTTTTCAAAATCTTGAATTGTTGCATTAACACTAGAAGAACCAAGCATTTTTTTCATGTTTTTTTTTAATTCAAAAATATCTTATAAAAAACCATAATAATTTAATAAAGTTATTTCATTGAAATTAAAAAATCAAAGGAAATTTTAAAATCTACATAATTCTAAATCTGAAAAATCTATTCAAAAGATACGAAGATTTAAAAATTTTGGTGCTTCTAGTGTTAAGTATCTTATAACTTATCTACTTGTTTTTATTCTAAATAAAGGTATACAAGGAAAAAACATTCTACGAACTTAAAACATTGCTGCATTTGCTTTTTAGGTATTCAAAGATAACATTAATAGTTATAAAAATATTTAAAGAAAAATTGTTTTTAAAAATAGCGTTAATAAATTTGATTTCGACAATTTTTATGTAAAAATCTGAAGACAGGTAAATAATTTCCTGATATTAACAGTACTTATAAAATTTATAAAATCATTTATATAAATCAAAATAAAAGCTAAAATTATTGAAAACTTTATTTTAAAATTAAATTACCAGTTATCATGAATTAATGCTTAATTAATTACATATATTCTTTATTATAAAAAAAAAAAATAGAAAAAAACAAGAAAATTCATAACAATTAACTTATTTTCTAAATAAAATAAATTATTTTCGAAAATTATATCTTTCATAAATATTTCATGCTGAAAAATTTGTTGATGAGTTGATTTGGTTTTGACTGGCGCAACTTGAATCTAGGATTTGGTTCGAAAAATTTATACCAAAAAAACATTTTTCTTTTCGTTTTTTTTTTATGTCTGATAAACATTTTGGACAAAACCATTTTCCTTTCGGAGCTGAATTGAGACCAACACAATTGAAATGAAACCATTGAGTTTTACACTTAAAAAATTTTTTTTATTAAGAATACTAAAATATAAAAAATAAAACAAATTACCGATGAATTATCACACATTATCATATCACCATAGGAAATATCTTTGCAAATGCAATAGCGCTCATTTGAATCTTCGGCACTATTCCAATCATCTTTCATTTGACGCTCATTACTTGAAAAGTGACTACGAGTGCTTTTTTGAGGTATTTTAAATTTATTTTCTGAGTCAAGGCTCAACTGATCATCTTCTTCATCGTCTTCAGTACCTAGTCTATCATCTTCATCGAATTCTGCAGTATTTACGCCATTTTCACTGCTTGTTACTTCACTGGGTGTTTCATTAGTACCATCATTTGTTTCGTCATCTGTTTGATAAGCTTCATTTTGCAAAGTTTCTTCTAAATTTAAGCTTTCATTTTCTAAATCAATATTTCTAGTTTTTTTATTACGAATCTTATCATTTTTTCTTTTTTTGTTTATTGTATTAATTGAATTATTTTTTTTTAATCCAAAAGAACTCAAAACATTTGCAAAACTTGCTTCTGTGCTCGTTGTTTGCTTAGTAGAAGAAGTCAAACCTCTTTTATTCAAGTTTAAAGTTGATAAAGAACTCTTTCTGTTCAAATTGAATGAGGCATTATTTAAATTTGATGAATTCCATGATGAAGAACTGTCATCATCATCTCTACTCAGTGTATTAGAATTTAGAATACTCTTCTCGCTTATGTTAGAATGCTTTCGCTTATGACTTGACAAATTTGTTTCAAAGTTTGCTTTGTTGTTTAGCATTAATTGCATCAAATCATTCGAAGACGATGTACATAGCGTAAAATCTGAATCGTCACCTATTTGACTGCTCAAATTGTTAAATGTCAAGGATAAATTTGAATATGAATTAATTTTATTTAAGCTATTATTCTCATTTAAAGTTTTTGAGCTCAACTCTTGTTCCAATTTAGATGTTATTCCAGCATGGTCTGCCTCAAGTTCAAGCTTAAATTTTTGCAACTCTTGGTCGAGTTTTTTTAGATATTTATCAATCTTTTTTAGAATTTAGCTTTAATAATCGTTTTAATATTAATTAAAACCTTACGAGCTCAAATAATTGACTAGCTATTTGAATTTTATCGTCCGCATTTTCCAATATTTTGCTGTATTCCTTAAATTAATTTGAAAGTGTCAAATATAGAAATATTTGAATTTTTTTTTTAACTTTTTTTATAAATATTTCGTCAACAAATATTTAAAATTTTCAAAACATCTCTTACTTTTTTTATTTCTTCACTATTTTCGTTTTTCCACTCTTGTTTTTGTTTTTTACATTGATGAAAAAAGGAATCGATCTTCTCTTCTAGTTTTTCCGTTTCAACTAAAAATTATTCATTTTAAAACTATTCTTTATTAAATTATAGAAAACAAACATTGAATTTTTAAATCAATTTCTCTTATTTCAGTCAACTTCTCGCGAAGTTCTTGTGGAAATGGCTCAATAACTAAAAATAAAATTTCAGAATTAAAACACTGACTAAAAAAATTGCTCACGTTCAAGAAAATCTTCAATATATAACATTTTAGTTTAAAGAATTGGTAGAATAATTGATGTGATTTAATATACCGATATATATAATTTGAGCTTTTTTAAAATTTTACAAAAATATTCTTGTTTTACATTATAATTAGTAGTTTATTATAATAATTTTTATATAAAAGAATTTTACTAATAAAATTGTCAGAACAAGTAAAACAATTTCTTTGAATAAATTAAAATTTTTTATATGCTAAAATTTTTTGTCTTTCTCATCAATCCTAGGACTTAAGTGTATAATTTTTAGACATTTAAGCACTTTTTTCAAATATTTTTCTAAAGTTGGATCTTCAACCAACTCAATTTTAATAAAATTTTAATCTTGTTTCATTCTTTTTGTGGTAAAATTTTTCACAAAAATGATAAATTAAATAGAGTATCCTTTAAATTTTTTTAAATTAAAACAACTAAAAATCACACAAAAGATAATCTAATCAATAGAATTAATATTCAATTCTATAACATTTGTAACTCAAACTTTACTTGTTAAACAAAAATTTAAATTTGAATTTTTTTTATATCTAAAATGTGCCTTCAATCAATATAAGCTTAACGTTAAAAAAGTCTGTTTAAGTCTTTTTGTGTTCACGCTTTGGTTCTTAATTTTCTAAGCTGACGCCTCCTAGAATGCTTTTTTGTTTCTAGCTCTTCTTCTCTGTCTTCGTCAATTTGTCTTTCTCTAGTGTCCCAAGCAGTAAATAGTTTTTCTAGGCGTAACCAAATATGGTCTGGAAAGCTGTAGTGTAAGGTTTTCGTTCAAAATCGCAATAGAGTGTTGGGATCGAACCAAATTGCGTAAATTGGTTATGATAACTAGGAAAATATCTGAAATATCTGAAATTGATAATTAATATTTTGATGCTAAAGAGTTAAATTTTAGCGTTCAAGATATTTCAATTTGCAGTTTCAAATTTACAAAAAAAAAAGGGTGCCTGTCTAGTCTGTTTAAGCGGCATTTGATTTTAATCCTTTTTGTTTTTCAAATCAGATGTTCTTTATCCGTACTCTGTTCTATTCGTATTTATCTAAAAAATAAATTTAAAAGAATTCAAGAGTCTTAAATTGAAATTAAAGCAATTAAAAAGAGATATCGACAAAAATGATTAAATGCATAAATTTCTCCAAGTCTAGAATGAAGCAAGTAAATAGAAACTGTACATGGAAATTATGCGAAAATTGTAATGTCATGCTTCCTTTTGGAGTAAATCAGAAAAATTTGTGAATTTGTGATAAACGATGGATTGGACTTAGCTGTTAATAAGTCAAATAAGTCAAACAACTGTTTTTTTTTTAACAAGAAAAAGAGTTCATTTTTATTTGTTTTTCCAAAATTTATTTTGTGAGAAAATTTTTTTTTAAGTGGTAATTAAAAATTAGATATGCATTTTATAACTTTTTCATAATTCTGTATTTAAGAAAAATTCCTTTTAAATCTATTCGAATAGTTAAACTTGAAAATTTAACAAAAAATTTTCGAAGATAATTACATTGATTTTAAAAAAATGGTCAAAAAAACCTATCTGGCCTTTGAGTGCTGAATAAAAAATAATTTTTAATTTTTTAGTATTAGCCCTATTACTAGGCTAAAAATATTTAGAGATTAATCTAAAATGTTCAATTAATTTTTTAATAAATATCATTTTTATTTCGTTTTTTAATTTTTAAAGCATATTTTTTAATATTTAAATAAACAAATAATGATGAGTGTCATAATGTGGAAAGTGTCAAACAATTTTGGTTATTTTAAGAAATGTATGAAATAATACAGATTTTGCAAAGAAATTCAATTATAAGCTGAAGGATGAAAGCTTTTTTGTCGAGCTGTTTATTTTTTTAAAGAACACTATAAAATGTCATCCATAATTAAATTATGTTGTTATTAATTTTTTTTATTTTAATTAATTAATTGAAAATTTGAGGTCTAAATGGCATTCCAATAGATGAAACAACTGTTGTTTCACTTTGTTTCATTAGCAGAACAAATTTTTAACTAAACTATTAGAACTAAAGTTATTAGATTTTTTACTTTTTGTATTGGAAGTTTTGTATGAAATTTCACAATGCCGGTCCAAATAACTAAACAAACAACAAAACGAAATAACTGTTTTTTTCTGTATGTCTATCTAGCATAAAAAATCATGTTTTATGAAAAATCATTTTTCGATTTTATATTGTTAAAAATTGGAAAAACCAAAAAACAATGGTTTAAAATTTATTCTAAATTTTAAATTTCTAGAAAAAACCCCTGTAATATTTTTTTATTTTTCATTAATTATTTTGAATTATTAAAAGTAAATATCGCGTTGAAATAAAATTCTGTTTAATTCTTAAAAATTTCCATAAGTTTTTTAATTTTTCAAATATTCAAATCTTTTAATTCGAGATTTAGAATTTTAACCCTGAAAAATTTCGGATGTTTTAATTAATAGTTAGCTTTCTAAGCTAAATTAAAAGTAAATTTGATTTTTAAATAAAATGACTTTTGTCCTAAAGTTTTTCTTGAAAAATAATTAATGTTTGCTGGTTTAGATTTTTTTTCAAAATTAATCATTTTTAGAATAAGATTTATTAACCAAAAAAAAAAAAAGAAGTGAAAATAATTTATGTTATATAATAAAAAATGGTATTAATGATTGCCAAAGAATATTTTATGATTCGGTTTATCTACCAAAATAGCATAAATATTGATTGCACAATTAATTCTTCATCGCTCTTACTTGAATATTTGTTTCAATAATACTAAATTTTTTTTGTATGGAGTAGAGCTTTGAAGTCTGGCAATTACTAAAAATAAACTATCATGTGAATATATCTTCAAAAGCTTTTTAACAACAATAAAAAATAAATAAAAATTTTAGTTGAAAACTATTTACATTGAGGTTCAAGAATTTTAATTTATTTTATACTAATGTGTTTTTTATTTTCGTTTATTTTTAATGAAAATATACTCATTATGATTAGATTTTTTATGGCTATCGTTACAAGGCAAATTTATGCTACTTGAGCCATAACAAGCTTCCAACAAGAAACCAAAATTATACAACCGTTCCATTATTTGGACTAAACACAAATCAATTTTATATTCATGAAACGATAGTTTTGATACATATTTCTGAGATTCAAAAAAATTTCCTAAACAACTTGATTCAGAGTTTTTATTATCTAATTGATCATTGAGCAAATTTTTTAATATTTTGCAATGACCACTAATTAAAATGTCTTTGGTTTCATCAACGCTATTTACTAGAATCATTTTAAAAGATTTATTTTTCTCGTTGGGAGAAATGTCTAAATCCATTACGTCTTCACATTGCTGTTGAATTTCTTCATCTGTAGCTTTATTTGTAGAGTCCTCGTCCAAACTTGATGAATTTGATGTTTTGCTTTGATTTGGATCAGAATTGGAGGATAGATATTTTTCATTAATGTTACTGAATCTAGAGCCTTTGAATGCAGAGCGCAGTATCAAAGCTGTTTGTTTTGCTTTAGACATTTGACTAAGATCTATACCGTCCAAAGAATTTGTACTTTTTCTAAAGGCATCTTTACAAAGTCCAAGCCTTTTTTTTGAATCAATTATATCTTCCAATTGTTTAACCATATCATTTAATTCGTAAAATTTTGCCTCATTCAATAATGTGTCATAATCATTGAAGTTATCAGGCAAAGTCAAAATATTAGTTCGCATATAGTTTAATATATGTCTGAACGATTTTCCATCCCTATCAATAAAATAATGCTGTTTCAATGTATCCAGAACGATTGGAATAGTTCCATTAAACATTTTACTAATTTTAGACTCAGAATATTTAGTTAAGGTTTCAAGTGATGAGGTATATATACATCCACCAACATCTATATGTACAGGAGCATTATCCATTGATAGACATGCAGCTCGAGGTATTCCACATTTATTTGAAGCAGAAAATGACTGATTATTAAAAGTTGTTATTAATGAATTGGCAATATTAACGGAACTATTTGATGATTGAGATGATACAGAGTTAGAAGGTGATATAACCGGTTGAACGCCTGGAGAAGCTGAACATTGAACATTACTAGATATTTGTTTATTGGTTGTGTTATTGTTATTGCTGGACATATCAGTTTGAAATTCGGTTGATTCGTCTGTTGGATCTTTTTCAAATTCCTCTTGAGTTATTTTATTATCTAAAAAATGCTCTTCTTGATGGTTAGAAAAATCTGATTGAATTGTCTCAGCATTTATCGGTTGAATAATAAATTCTTTTTTGAAATGCTTGGATTTTTGATGTTTTTTCCTTTGAAGAAAATTAAGTTTTTTGGTTTTTATTTTAAAAGCTTAGTAGTAAAATTAAGTTTCTAGACAACCTAGGATTGTCAAATCATGATGATGGCTCATATCAAAGCGAAGCATCGACAAGTCTAACAATGTTGCTTGAAAAAATAGTGAAAGTGAGCCAGCCCAAATAATCTATGTACTTCTTAAAGTCTTTATTAGTCGAAAGAATAGCTTGAAATATAAAGCTTTCATAAAAATCTCTTAATATATTTAAATAAAAAGAAAATACGGCGTGTAATTTTTAAAACATTTTATAAACAGTATATAGCAAACATTTGCATCTTAGTCAACTAGACGTCTTTCAATTTTATCAACTCGTCTAAGAAATTTTTAAATTTCTAAAAATAGCGAGAATCTAACAAAGAATTTTCCTTTTAAAGCTAATCAAAAAGGCTTACTAAAAAAATCCTCTAACTTTCTCTATGCTGTTAGATTTAAATAATTTTTTTTTTCTCATATGTTACTACTAATTTTAAAAATGATTTTTTTTCTTTAAATTTAAAATAAGAAATTGATTTTTTAAATAAATATATAAATACTCACGGTATATAAATATGGTTCGAATTTACAGCAGGACTATTTCTATTTGAATTAGAAACATTTGTTTGATTAAAATCTTCCGAAGAGTCTTTTAGATTGATGATAGGTGTTTGATTTTGGTGATTATTTACTGCTGCATTAGTTTGAGTGGGTAAAATAGATGAGATCTGATTTGAAATAGAACATTTATTTCCTTGGACATAATTAGGATTAAGAGCCAATCGATTTGAAGCCAAATGATTTACAAGAGCTTGCTGCTGTGCTACTAAATTAGATGCTAAATTGTTTGCTTGATTCCGATAATGATGATGGTGGTGGTGGTACATTGGTAAATTATGATTCATTTGATGACAATTTGAGTTATAATGATTTTGAAAGGATTGTAAAGTAGGATTGAGAAATTCTTCGCCACATTCAACTCTTTCATTTAATGTTGACAATGGTCTTTTTTTTTGATTTAATTGCTTATTAGGTATTTGATTATGCTGCTGTGCAGATAGTGCTTTTGCAAGCAAGTAGTTCGAATTCATCAATGATTTATTTGAATTACCCATTAAGCTAAATTCCTGGAATTGTTTATTTATGTTTAATTGACGCAAAGGATTCAAATAAGATGAAATATTCTGTTGGGACTTATGATTTAGATTTCCTAATGATCCTAGTGACAATGATTTATAGTTTAAGTATTTGGAATGGTTGGACTTTTGATTAGTTTCATCGGAGTTTTTATTTTGACTTGTTAGAGTTTCATTATTGTTTATATCTTGATTTAAATTCTCATCTTCTATGATATCATCCATGTCATCATAATTTTCATTATCAATATTTAATTTCATTCTGTTGGCATTGCTGTGATCATCACAATCGATTTCGTTTAAAGAAGCATTGTCTTCATCTTGATCATTTTTATGAGCATAATTGTCCGACAAAATTTGTGAACTATTAAGAGTATTTTGTACTGAAGGAGGAGTCGATGGGGATGAAGATGAATAGGATCCATTGGAAGAATGATATTGACCTGTTTTAGATTTATTTGCCTGAATTTTTTTTACCGAATTTGTTTCAGTCTTTGTATTGTCATTGAAAGAAATTCGCCTATGTTCATGCTCACCACAACTATAAACCATAACAGTTGAATCATTATTATTTGGAAAAAGAGCATAAATAACAGCTGGACACCGATGATATCCTTTTTTGATACGATAATTACATATATAATAATACTTTTTACCAGCATTTGTCATACTATTACGTTTGTGAACCCAGGTAAAATCAGTCTCATTATTGGAGAGCCAAGTTTGAAATGTTTTTGAGTCAGCCAAACTGGTCAAATATTCGTAAGCTTGATTTGCTGATCTTTTACGAATTTTGTTAGGTGTTTTTTGCTCTTGAGAAGAAAGAATCAATTGACTGTTTAGCTTAGTTTGAAAACTGATATCATCATTTTTGTTTTCAATTTCTTCAAGTTGTTGGTTTTGCTCATCGTCATAATCCTCACAATTTGCCTCGAATTCTAAATTTTGCTTAGGATAATATTGATTTCTAAAATTGTTCATAAATTGATGATGTTGATGCATCTGAGTTAGCGTATAGTTTTGTAAATTAGATGGTAGGTGATGTTGGTTAAATGAGTTAACATTCAATTGAATGTTGTGACCAATATGAGAAGGAAAATGAACGTTCGTTAATTGATATTGACCGCTCGTCGGGCTATATGAGTAATTAAATTTTTGCTCTGACGAGGACGATTGAGACGAGGACATGAGCTATTGTTCATTAAACTGAATAACTAATTCTGATTCTATTTAATTATTTTATTAAAAAAATTAAATTATTTTAATTTTTTTTTTATTAAAAAATTAAATATGAAAAAGCATAAAATTATTGAAAATAAATTATTAAAAATGCTTGAAAATTTTTTAATTTTGTTTATCCTAAATAATTAAAATATGATTTGAAACTTGATAAAAATTTCAAATAGGTAAATAAAATAAGGTCAAATTGTGATATTTCAATTGTGATTGTTTTTGATAGATCACAAATTTTTTTACTTACTAAAACAGCCGAAAGTATAAACAGAAATTTGTCACTAATGAATATTTACAAAATTCATCAACCTTCTCTGTTTTAAAGCTAAACAAAGGCTTCTTATTTTTTTTGGATAATTCTTTTTAGATTTAAAACAAATTTCATAGAATCAAAATGAAATTAAAGCCATTATTTTGTCATATTTATTTAATTTTTTTGATTCTCCATTTGTTTAAGCTATAGTAGTAGAAGCTAAGTTACCATTAACACAACTGTTCTTGATATTAGTGATCTAAATATAAAAGCAAAATATTGAAACACGCTGCTACCCAAAATTTTACCACCCACCCCTTCAACATGAAAACTGCGCTTTCGAGACTACCCCTTTTTTAGTTGCATTCACATCTTTTTTCTATATAACATGAACTAACAAAACTAGCAAACTAGCGAAAACCATCAACAAGAGAAATTTTGAAATTTTAATTGGGCAAATATAAGTTTTTAACTAAAGAGCTGCAACTAAATGCGAAAAATTAGCAAATTTCTCTATTATGAAATAAGTTGCAAACTTTTTTCATCTTAACTTTAAAAAAACAATTGATTTTATGTTTCATTCTATTCTTTTTTTTTAAAGAATCCACAGGGAGAAAAATTTTCTCAACACTAGCATCGAAAAAGCTTTATTAGCGTTTATTTTAGCTTTGATTTTAACTTTAATCGATATATTTAACATAACCCGAATGTAAATAACAAAAAATATTATTTCAATTTTAATTTTAATTTTTTTATTTTTTTTTATTTATTCTAAAATAAAAAATAAATCGAAATTTTTTAATTTTTTTTACATTAACATAATAATTTTGGTTTTGTTTTTTTGTACTCAGGCAATACTCAAGTCATTATTACAGAATATAGTTTAAAAAATTTGCACACTATCTAAATAAAAGTTTAATTAACTTGAGCCATAATGATGATTAAATTATCCATTTTGGATTCTAGATCATTTAATTTTTAAAAGACTAAATTGTTTCTTTTTTAACTTTTCAAATTAAAGACAATTATTTGGCTTACATATTTTATTCCTTAGAAAAAAAATATTGATTTATTCAAAATTCAACATTTATAATAGAAAAAAAAATTCTAAAAACTATTCATTCATTCAGATAAAATTTAAGCATTGGTTTAGGACTGTAAAAATGAATACAAATATGTGTTTTAAGCTATCTTTAAAACCTTATTAGATAAACGAAAAAAAACAATCATTACAATTTTAAAGATTTTTTATTTTTTAAATTATTTGGCATAAATTAAATTTTTGAAAGCATTATATTTATTATTAATTCTCAAATTGATATAAAATTAATCCAAAATTGAAATTAAAAACTAGGATTTAAGGAGACAATTAATTTTTGTTATTATTTTCCAGTTTTTTAGTGTTAATAACGTAAAAAAATCCAGGCACTTTTTCGTTTTTGAAAAAAAAATACAAATTATTTTTTGACTGATTCTACAGAACTCTTTAAGACAGACAAAAAAATATTGGGTTTCTGAAAATAATTCAAACTTAAAGAAATAAAAGTTTGTTCAAAATTTAAATAAACTAATAAAATCTATTTTGAATCGAATCGACAAATTTTCCTTTTCTGTTAATTTATTTTAAAATTTTTATTATTATTATTATTTATTTAATTTTTTATAATTTTATTTTCTCTTTTTTTAATATCTTTAAGATTTGGAATAAAAAAAAATAGTAAAAATATTTTCTTAAATTCATCTAGAACATAATCTGAAAAAAATATCTAATCATAATTATGTATATTTTTTAAGGGGCTATTTTCCCGAATCAAAAGGCGATAATCCGAATTGTTTATTCTTTCAAAAAAATTAAAATTTTCATACCATTGCTTTGTTTTTGAATTTTCTAAATTATCGGAAGGCGTAGTAGGGAAGAATTAACTTTCATGTAGAAATAAATATACTAACTGACTATATGTTAAATTATTTTTTTGTTTAATGATGATAGAGCATAAAAAATACTTTTTTTATATAAAATTTTAGACATTAAAATCGAAATTTCTAAGGAAAAATAGTTAAAACTTGTTTTTATTGCAAAATGCTTAAAGACAAATTTTAAGAATGCTTTTGTTTGATGAATAAATAATTTATAGATTTTGTTTTAAGATTTGAAATGATTCTTAACCAAGTTCGAAATACGCTAAGATCAAAGTATTTGGCTAGCGTTGGTCTAAATTATTTAAGATCAAATACTACTTTCAATTTAAATAGAACTTACACTCAAGGTCTTAGTCAAAGTGTAATTAATTCTCTTAAAGTTAAAAGCGATTTAAAAGAAAAACGAGAAGAGTCTTTGTTGGGTGGCGGACAGAAAAGAATCGATCAACAGCACAAGAAAGGAAAGCTAACAGCTCGAGAAAGAATTGAATTGCTTTTAGATGATGACAGTTTTGTTGAATACGATTCTTTTATGGAACATAGATGTAGTGATTTTGGTATGAATAAAGAAAAATATCTTGGTGATAGTGTAGTGACTGGTAGAGGTCTAATAAATGGAAGGACAGTTTTTGTATTTAGTCAGGATTTTACCGTTTTTGGAGGTAGCTTATCAAGTGTTCATGCAAAAAAAATTTGCAAAATAATGGATCAAGCACTTGTCATAGGGGCTCCAGTTATAGGTCTAAATGACTCTGGAGGCGCTCGAATTCAAGAGGGCGTTGAATCACTCGCAGGTTATGCAGACATTTTCCAAAGAAATGTAATGGCCAGTGGAGTGATACCGCAGATTTCATTAATAATGGGCCCTTGTGCTGGTGGTGCAGTTTATAGTCCTGCCCTTACGGATTTTACATTTATGGTAAATGATACATCATATCTATTCATAACAGGCCCTGATGTTGTCAAATCAGTGACCGGCGAAAATGTAACACAACAAGAATTAGGTGGAGCCAAAGTCCACACTCAACAAAGTGGCGTTGCTCATTTAGCTTTTGAAAATGATATTGATGCTTTGATTCGTCTTAGGTCTTTTATAAATTATCTTCCTCAATCGAATCGTGATAATGCACCATTAAGAACATCTAATGACCCAAGTGATAGAGTTGTATTGAGTTTAGATCAATTGGTCCCTTTAGACAACTCTGCCGCTTATGATATGAAAGAAATTATTTTGGCAACTATAGATGAAAAAGACTTTTTTGAAATAATGCCTGATTATGCTAAAAATATAATAGTAGGCTTTGCTAGAATGAATGGCAGAACTGTTGGCATCGTTGCAAATCAGCCTAAAGTCGCAGCTGGGTGCTTAGATATAAATTCATCTGTCAAAGGAGCACGATTTGTGAGATTTTGTGATGCTTTTAACATACCAATTATAACATTTGTCGATGTGCCAGGTAAAGAAAATTATAAAAAAAAATAATTATATAAAAATCTGTTTAGGATTTTTACCTGGAACGGCTCAAGAATATCATGGAATCATAAGACATGGGGCTAAATTACTATATGCTTTTGCGGAGGCTACAGTACCAAAAATAACCGTCATAACACGTAAAGCTTATGGAGGTAAAAAATTTGAATACTAAAAAAATAAATTTTAATTAAAAATCGAAAATTGTCCCATTTGGAATGGTTTTTAATTTAGATTTTATATCGTAATTCTCGTCAATTTACGATAAATTATTATGATTAATTTATTCACAAGAATGGGTCAATTTAAATATTTGATGAATCAGCTTTAATAAAAAATGAAAATTTTAAGGTGCGTATGATGTAATGAGTTCAAAACATCTCAGAGGAGATTGTAATTATGCATGGCCGACAGCAGAAGTAGCAGTAATGGGAGCTCAAGGAGCTGTTAAAATTATATTTAAAGGAACTAAAGATATTAAAGAAAAAGAAGAAGAATATATTGACAAATTTGCTAATCCATTTCCTGCTGCTTCAAGAGGTTTTGTAGATGACATTATTGAACCCAGAATGACTAGAAAGATAATATGCCAAGATTTAGATGTTTTATCTACCAAAAAATTGAAAAACCCAAAGAAAAAACATGATAATATGCCACTTTAAAGAAATATTGTTTATGTTTAGATTTTTAGAAGAAATTCATTAAGTGTTATCAATAGTTTTTTAAATAAATTAATTAATAAAATTATGAAGGAATTTAACATTAATTTATTACATTACTTTGTCGCAAATTTAAACCACTTGAGCTTTAACTCTTATCCGTCGAAAATAGAAAAAATAACGTTGTTGACGAATATGGGTCATTTTTGACCCAGGAAAAAAAATTATTTGTGTTTTAAAATACTTTTAATAAAAAAATATAATTCAAGTTTAAAAAATAAAAAATGATAAAAGTTAATTAATTTAAAACACAATTTTTACAAATAATAGTATTCATTTTTTCTAAATGATCTTTACAGACAAAGCTTGTGCATTGGCTACAAGTTGTTGAGCTTTTGTTATCCCGCTTTTTTTTATCATTTTCGTTTTGGCACATCAAATATTTCCCTCTAGACTTTATAAAATTTGTACTCGAACTTTCTTCTTCGTGGGGTCTTTTTTAAATAATTTGCATTCCGGTTCTTTAAATTGATTCAACAAGATTATAGTTAACTCCACGAAAATCGTTCATTGAACTCTGATTCGCTCTTTCTTTAATACATGGCTTCAATATCTCAGTACAGAGTTGCTCTAGACGTGTTATACGAAAACGATTTCCGTTGATTCTTGTCGCTGATTCTTTAAATTATATAGGGCGAAAGAATTGCTTGCCGCTTTATCAATTACTAATTGATAATATGTAATATGTATTTGAAATACATAAATATATTTAATGGCCATCTTTTTGTTTTCCTACGGCATCTAAACTTTTCGACCATTTGATCTAGTGTATCAACTCCGCCTTCATATAAGTATAGGATAACTTTTGGTTTCTTTGTCTACGCGTCAATCAACACATCATGATGATAAGTCGATATTAAAATCACTGATTTGTTCGTTTTAGGGACATATGAAACCAGTGTTAACGATTTATTAAAACCAAAAATTGAAATGTCAACTTTTCTTTCTTTTTTTGCCTGAAATTCACAAGGAATCTCACGTTTATTTGATTTCAAAGTGCCTTTAAAAGGACTTTTTTTTTGAATAAAAACTCAACTAGCGCAACACTGGAAAAAAAATTATCAGCGACAACATTTCTTTTCGAATCGAAAAATGGTTCGCATAAATTCTATACCACGATATAATGCTAATGGCCACAAATGGTACTGATATGAATCAGTTATTGCAAGTTTGTCATGATTATGCTTTTAGATGGGAAATAGAATTTAATCAAAACAAATTGACATTTCAAAACAAACTATTTCAACTTCGAAAATCCTTTCCATAAAAGCAAAATAATGATGAATGGGGTTGAAATACCATTCACTTCAAATTTTGAATATCTAGATATGCCTATAGGAGATCGAGAGTATAAGTTAAAATTTATTGAGAAAAAATTTCACAAATGCGAACGGTCATTTTACTCATTATATGGTTTTGGTTGAAAATCTGGTAGGTTGAATCCCAAAACAATTGGTTTCATTTACAAACAATTTTGTCAATCAATATTCAAGTATGGACTTGAACTGCTTCACATTAGCAAAATGCAATTGAATAAATTTAACATTCGCCAAAATATATTAATAAAAAAATCAATAGGAATTTCAAAATTTGTCAAATATCTCCACTTTTTAAGGTACTTAATACTGATTCTATACAAACTGTTTATAAAAAACACAAACTTTTTATGTTCAATCAAATCCATACTAACGAATTAACGAAACAAATTTACGATGAGCTAAAATCGTTATATGACAAGAAGTCGCTGAGTCAAAGTAATGAATCATTTTACAAGCAGTATGTGGAGGTAGCTAATGAATACCAAGTCGATGGTCCATCAGCTAGCAAATTAATATCAAAGCTAATTGGAAATGGACACAAATGTGAAAATTTGGGTTTATTATACTCGATCAATTTTATTTGCAATAGTCTCTATGATAGAGAAGTCTCAAATTATCAGATCGGAAGATTCCTCTTCCGAAGTTTCGAAACCACAAACCAACCCTTCTAATGTCGGCTGAACATAATCGAATTCATCATCACTTATTTGTTTTAATTCGTTGGTCAGTTAAGGTGAATAATTAATAAAATTAAACTCATAAAAACTCATTTTTTTTTTAAATTGATTGAATAAATAATTTTTAATTGATTTATATAGCAAATTTTTTTTCTGAGAAATTCGTTAATTTGAAAACAATCCTTCAATTATCAAAAACATATTTAGGATGAAAAGTAAAGCGTTTTTTTTAAGATTCTAAAAAAGGGATAAGAAATTTATTTAATGAAAACTAATTGTTTGATTTGTAATAGTAAATCTACTGTATATTTATTTCAAATAAGATTAGTCAATTAAAAAACGATAAAAATAAAAAAAAATTTGCTTGGATCAAAAATGACCGAGTTTTAGTCACGTTCAAGTTTTTTTAGACTTTTTTTAGAATAAAAATGAATAGAAAATATCAAATAAACTACTAAATTCACAAAATAATTTTTTTCGAATATTTTTTCTTAGAGTAAATTCAATCAAAATCAAAATGTTCATTTCAAAAGACAAACATTAGTGCAAATTATGGTAGGGTTTCAAATCAAAGATTTAATAACAAAATTTCAATTTAATATGTTCTTTTATCTGCAGAAAATCCTAATACAAGTATTTTTCAAGAAGTGCATTTATGTAGAGTTCTAAAAATTTGAAACAAAATTAAAAAAACTCTAATATTCTGTACATGCTCTTTTCTGTGCATAATTCTTTTTAATTAATATACTTATATAAAAAAATTACTAATAAAATTTTCGTTTAATTTTTCAATAATTGAGAATCTAATCCTTTTTAATCGATATCTTTAAATCGTCTCATCACTTTATTCTATCTAAATTAAAAATTATAAACATATATAAATTTTATAAGGTGGTCGTAAATATTTTGTCAGTATGTTAGCTACAACTAAGCTGGTTAAAGCAGGTGATCAAAAACCTTCAGAATTAGAAACCCAAGTTGCCCAAACTTTGCTCGACTTAGAAGCCACAAGCGATATTAAAGTCCAATTAAGAGAGCTTCACATCACTGGTGCTCGAGAAGTCGATATCGCAGGTGGCAAGAAAGCTATCATCATGTTTGTTCCAGTTCCGCAATTGAAAAATTTCCAAAAAATTCAACCAAAATTAGTTCGAGAATTAGAAAAAAAATTTAGCGGAAAACACTTTGTTATCATCGCCCAAGTACTTTGTAAATTAATTATATTTTATCCAAGATCTTAATAAATTTTTTTAGAGAAAAATTTTGCCTAAACCGAACCGCAAATCTAGAAATCCATTAAAGCAAAAACGACCAAGAAGCCGTACTTTAACATCGGTACATGAGGCTGCCTTAAACGATTTGGTCTATCCAGCTGAAATTGTCGGCAAAAGAATCCGAATTAAACTAGATGGATCTAGATTGATTAAAGTACATTTGGACAAATCTCAACAAACAACCGTTGAGCACAAAGTTGATACATTTGCTTCAATTTATAAAAAATTGACTGGAAAGGACGTCAACTTTGAATTCAGAGAAGCGATTCTAGCGTAAAATAGATATGTTATTATCTAAATTTTTGTTGGAAACTTGGTTGTTTGATTCAATTACAATGAAAAATTTAAGACTAACGACTATATTAAATTCTTAGATAAGAATTTATTTTTCTGAATTAATATTTTACAACTAGTTTCTTACGGAATTGAGATAATAAATTATTTATAAATATTAAGTCTTTTATTTGTAAAAATATTATGATTCACTCAGTTATTTAAAATTCATTAATGGACGAGATAAATATATGTCTCAATGAGCTTTCTGTGATGATATCTTGTGTGCACGCCACTTGATAATTCTTCAGTATTTTTCTATAAAACTTGGTTTTGCCCAAATAAACATCAATAAACGCCAACATTTCCAAAATTTTGGCTAGTATGTCATCAATTGGCTTATAAAAAATATTGCTTATAGAAGGTTAATTTTTCTAAAAATTTAATTACTCTTTTGTCAGTTAAAACTGTCTTGAGTAAGTGAAAAATTTTTTTCGTCTCATCGAGCTTTAAATTTTGAAATAGACTTTGGCTATTTGAGCTCTTATCATTCATTCTATGAAAAAAAGAAATTTTTTTACATTTCAAAAAGTGTTAAATAATTTTATACTACATTAAAAAGTCATGAATACAAATCAAATACATTACATCGACAATTCCTTTAACTTCTTTTTGATTAACTTCACATCTAAATTTTATTGTTGAATTTTTTTCATTTAAAAATTATAAATTAATACATTCTAAAATCTAGAATCAAATTTTTGAATATTTCACTAAAATATTTATATCGTTCATTGGTGAAAGATGGATAATTAAGCACTTTTAAAGTAAGGTACGATAAAATTTTTTGGTAGAGAAAAATGTAGATTGAATCGGCTGTTTGATAATTATTTGTTTTTAGCTTTAAATGTTTTTTTATCGCTGATGAATTTGTCTTATTAAGATAAAATAAGAAATTTGCAATATTTAAATCAAGTCTTACTAATAAGAATTCAAAAAGTTCTGTCATCAAACTTTGTGAAGGCAATGCATTGTTTTCAGTTTTTGAAAGAACAAAAAAAGCCTCGTAGTAAGCTTTGTTTGACCAGAGATTCATGAAATGATCGTTAATTGTGTCATCCAAAAAAATCTTAAGTTTAAATGTTAGGCTTTATTTTTTGCTGCTTAAAGATGAGCAAATATTTAATTTCTATTTAAACATTATTTTTACTGTAGAATTATGATAAAATTTTAAATAATTTTAGAAGAAAATAAACTTACTGTTTCTTTGGAACTTTTGTTGCATTTTGAAAATAAAATTTTAAACTTATTTAAATTTTGATCCTTGTAATGATGTGGTGAATTTAAATTAATTTCATTCAAGTTGTTATTTGTTTCCTCATTTTCTTCTCTAGTAAAATAGATGTTCGCTTTTAAATAAATTAAGGCGTTTATTGAATAAATATTTTTTAATAGGTAATTCTGCTGATCAAGTGTGAAAAGAAATTTTTAAGCAGAATCATCCACTCTTAGAATTTAAAAGAAATCTGAATACTTTAAATTTAGCATTGTTTGATTTTGTTACTTACATGGAAGATTTAGTTTTTCGTAATATTCAATAGACAAAATTGGACCATCATTTCTAATTCCCTTTTGTTACTAAAGATTAGTTTTGCTTATAAATGCTCATAAAGTCATACTTGTATCAAATAATCGGAAATGCATTGAAATGGATAATACTTTATATTTAAACTCTTTGCAAATTCAATAGCTTTAAATTTAGTTATATTATCATAGATAACTAGTGAAAATCTGGATGAAAAGCTTCGATTAAAGCGAGTTGTGTTGCCTAGGCATGCAAAATTTCCCATGCCTGCTCTTATTATCCTTTGAAAAAAATTAAAATGCTAGCAAATTTTTACTTAATTACCTTGATAGCGCGTTTGCCTTCTCGTTATTATCAACAAATATTGCAACATCCCAACCATAGAAAGGATAATTCAACTGACTTTGACTTATTCCTTGTTTCCACCTTTTTGAATATTAAAAATAAATAATAGAAATAAACTAATTAACTTGATTGATATTTTGGCTAGTTTGGAATTTGGAAATTTAGAAGATGCTTGAAAAGGACTTTCGTTTAGAAATTTGCTTTCTTTTAAGCAATTTTTTATATAAGATTGAGTAACAATCCATTTGCCGGAAGATATAAAGCAGAGAATTTTTTCTGTACAGACAATTTTGTCTACTATTAGATGAGTTGCGCTACTTGAATAAAACTATTTTGAATTAGATTTATTTAAATACTTAGCTAAAAATATTACTTTGGTAGTATCATAATTTCCTTCAAGTTTTTTTATTGCTTTTTGAAGTCTAGAGTATAATGATTTGTCCAATGCACTAAATTGAAATGTTGGTTTTGATTTCATCTTAATTTTTACAATATTAAAATTAAAAAATGAACATTTAAAATAAATTAAAAGAAAACGCTCTTGAATCTTGATTATTTTAATTTCATTTTTGATTGATGGATATTATAAATTTAATTTGCAAAAAAATCTTGTCCAAATTTTAATCTAAAATATTTTCTATTAGTAAAAGATTAAATGAATTTACACTATTTTTAAATTTTAGTAAAATTAACTTAAAAAATCTGAAATACATGTATTAAAAAATTTACGAAAAGCACCTTAATTAACTATAAGTTTTTAAAACTAAAAAAAAACAGTACTTATGTTTTTAATGTTGTGTTTACATAAGTACTGTTGGACGTGTGTAGCTGGTTATTTTTTTGATATTAGTTAAAGTATTAATAATGGGTGATCAACAAAAGTAAAAAATTTTAATCAAAAATAAAACTTTAAATCATTCAATGATTTTTTGGCACAAATAAACAAGCATAATTCTAAGAATCTAAAAAAAAGTTTAACAGAGAAATGTACACCATTTTAATTGAAGAAAGGACATTTTCAACCTGAAAATCTAACATTGATTTTTAATTTTTTTAAAAAACCATTATGATATTTGAATTCTACGACCAAAAATACATTATAGTGCACTTGATTTTTAATTTTTAAATTAAGTCCTCTTTGGGTACTAGGGGCCCGAAATTGAAATAAATTTATTTAATTTTTAACTTTTAACTCAAGCAGATTTTGAAGGAAAAAAAAGGGACGGCTGAAAATTTGTCAGTTTGTAAAGTTTTTGATGCGCTTTCAGAATCGTGGTACCATTAACTTTTTTGAGTTGGTCAACTTCGGGCCCCTAGTACCCAAAGAGGACTTAATTTAATAACTATAGATAACGGGTGATGCATAATTAAATGGACAAAAATTAAAATTGAATAACTCAAAAATTAAAAATGATATTAAGTTATAGTTTTTTTTATAAGGTAAAGAATTTATTTTTTAATATAATTACGATTTTTAAATAAAGAAAAAACTCCAACTTTGCCGATTTTTCAGCTGCTGCTCAGTTGAGGCTCAAACATGTCCAGATGCTTGGACGATCTTTCTCTTATTGTCTTTTGTCGGCCCTCCATTTTGAATACGGTTGATTGTATTATATATGGTACTTCGAGCAATTCCTTGCTTTGCAAAGTGCGCGACAAGGTCAGATTTTTTCATTTGTGAAATCATATTTTTGACTGCTTTTCGAAAATTCTCTCATTCAGTCACAGAAAGTGGCATTTAAAAAAAAAAATTTTCCAATATTATAGCTAGTGGTTCCAATATTCCAATATTATAGGTAAATTAAATATATTATAATATATTAATTATATTAGATCATCTGATCATTTTCCTAATCGGGAAAGTAAGTTTAACTTTTGTCTATTTACTTATACCTCAGCCGTTATTAGTTGACCACGAAATATTTTTAACTAAGCACGATAGACTACTCCCCAGGTCACCTCATGAATAGTCTTCTACTTAACAAAGCGCAAGCAGAGAGCTAATAATAGAGAATTAATAATCTTGAAACAAAATGGAAAAGGGTTGAAGCCGGTGTTATTCAAGAGACGTTTTATAGGTCCAACTTTGTTTATACTATTTATTTCTGACCTCAACAATCATCTATCATCGAGCGCAGAAATCGAAAAATATGCTGACGACATCTACCAAAAGAAATATTTAATGGAGTAATTGATGTACAGACAACAAAAAAAAATAAAATTAAATACCAAGAAATGCTAAGTTGCCTTCATTCCACGCAAAAACTATGACAAACCAATCAAGCTATTTCTGAAAGGTGGAATTGAGAAACAGTCGATTCCTACATCTACCTTGGAATCGAAATTAATAACAAGATCGACTGAAGTCAACAGTGGGAAAGAATCATCAAAAACATGAATAGTGTCTTTTTTTCTAATCAAAAAGCTGAAACAAGTTGGCTTCAAATCTGAAATTTTAATGACTGTCATCAAAAGTCTATTAATTAGTCACCTTGATTATAAAAGGATTCAGATTAAAAATCATTGGTATCACAAATCATAATCGTGTAAAATCCAAGACGCAAACGAGCGTATTGAAGCAATAAGCATCAGAAAAGCTTCTAAACTGCTCGCTGATCCTTATATCTTTTTATCGCAGAAGTAAAAAAATGTCGACCGCTCTAATTCTTTATTCCAGTTTAAAACAAACAAAGCGAGAACTAAAATCTACAACGATGGCATAGTACAAAAATTAGGGTTGGTCGACTGGTTAGATGGAACCGGTTTTTAACCGGTTAAGTTTTGAGCCGGTTAAGATGTATAACCGGTTATCAAAACCGGTTAAAATGTATAACCGGTTATCAAAACCGATTAAAATGTATAACCGGTTATCAAAACCGGTTAAGATGCATAAACGGTTACTAAAACCAGTTAAGACGCATAACCGGTTTTCAAATTTAGTCGAAATTTGCTGTTTTTTATTCAAAATTTTCTTTTCTAAATAAATTGTTTTTAAAAAAATCAAATTATGAAAATTTTAACTTTTCATTAAAAAAGTCTATTTCAAAATAACAATATAGTGTTGAATATGCGTTTTATTCTCATAAAAATAATTTCAAAAAATTAGCTTTCTATTGAATTTATTTTTCTTGAATTAAAAATAGAAAATTCGTGCACCACGAAAATCTAGCACTTTTTCAAGCAATAAAATTTAAAAAAATATCTAAGCTTATGAAACTTCTGTAATATAAATAGCTTTAAAATCTTAATCAAACTAAAATTAAAAAATATTGTCTATTTGTATTAAATAAAATAATCTCACTTATTTGAAATTCCGATGTCAAGTAATTTGAACGACTCAAATCCTCAGATGGTTTCTCCTGTCTTGAAAAGAAGAAACGAAAGTTTTGTATGGCAATATATGAAAAAATATGAGAACAAAATAGTTTGCCAAGTAATCAATTGTTCGGCAGAATTCTCTTGCAAAACTAGTTCTAGTTCGCTTGCGGTTCATTTAGCTAACGTTCATGAGATTCATTCAAAATGGAATTGAAGATAATTCTATAGAAACAACTAGTCCTAAGAGTTCAAGGAAATACTTTTGTGATCAAAACAAAATTTCTGAGCTATTTATTGATTTTGTTGTATCGAATATCCAATCATTTAGTATAGCAGATGATACAAAGTTTAGAAAGTTTATCTTTTCGTTAAATCCACGTTTTGTACTTCCTGATAGGAAAACTGTTCGGGAAATGATTAAAAGAAAGTATGATAAAAAAAAAAATGAATTAAAGGATATCCTTGCAAATAGTATATCGAAGATAAATTTGACATGTGATATTTGGACCTCATTAAGTAAAGATCCTTTTATTGCAGTTACTTGCCATTTTATTACAAATGATTGGAAACTAAACGAATATATGTTAGATATTATTTATTTTCCGCATCCTCATGATGCAAGTTTTATTAGCAATGCAGTTTTAGAGGTTGAATTTTTACTAAATAAAATTTTTAAATTATTTTTCTATTTTGTAATATAGATACTGAATGATTTCCAAATATCTAATAAGTTTCACTCATTTACTAGTGACAATGCTGCAAATATGGTTTTAGCGGCGGAAATGATTTGTTCCAACCAAGAAAATGCTTTTCATGTTCGATGTGCAACACATATATTGAATCTAATAGTGCAAAATGGTTTGGAAAATGATTTGTTCAAAAAAACAATAGAAAAGATTAGATACTACTGCAAAAAAATTCATTCATCAACAAAATTAATGCAGTTTTTTGAGAGTCAAACGGTTTCAAATAATGAGCCAAAATTAAAAATTGTACTTGATGTCCAGACTAGATGGAATTCCACACATGAAATGCTACAAGTCGCAATAAAAGTAAAAAAATCAATTACAGCCACTTCAATCCATCTTGAGAATGAAAAAGATTCTGTTTTACCAAGAATTGAAACAACTGATTGGAATTATGCTGAAAAACTTATAGATTTATTGGAACCATTTAGACAGGGTAAAATAATTAATTTTTCAAAGAAATTAATCTAAATATTTTTTAAAAGGAACTATTGATCTTTCTTTTTCTAAGAAAGTTTCTTCATCCCATTTGTTTCCATGCTTTAAACAAATAAAAGATCATTTAAAAATGTGTGAAGATGACAAAAAATTTGATTTTGTTAGTGATGCGATCAAAATTATGAAATCTAAATTTGAAGAATACTGGATCAAAATATTGGATAAAGCATTGATCTGTCATGTTTTGGACCCAAGATTTAAAGCACATTATATTGATTGTAGATTATTAAAAAAAAAATCTGTATTTTTAGTTAAACAATTAATAGATATTTATCAAAATTCTATTGATTCTAGTACAAGTCAACCGAGTATGTCAACAAATATAGAAAAAAAAGAAAGATCGTTGACTTTAATGGAGCGTATGATTTCTAAGATTACAAATACAAGAGAAAATGATGAAGATGAACTCTCAACTTATCTAAAGCAGCCTCCAATTATTTATTCGAATGAATGTGATATTCTACAATGGTGGAAAGAGAAAAACAACGTTTTCCTATCATGGCCAAGATTGCAAAAGACTATTTATCATTAATGCCTACAAGTGTTCCTTCCGAAAAATAGAATAGAACACGATTGCACACAAATACAGTACAAGAACTACTTTGTTTAAAATCTTGGATAAGTTGAAAAAAAATTTAAATGTTTAATAAAAATAAAAAATTTAAAAAAAAATTTTTTTTTTCGTTATTTTCATTAACTAAATTTTTAATTTAAATCGAAATTTTCTAAAATTAAAAGAGAACGATGATGTCGGTTTTTTAAAATCAAAAAAAATTCTAATCAATTTTGTTATCTTATTTACTTTTAAACCGGTTAAAGATTCAAACCGATTACAATAACCGGTTTTAAATTCAAACCTGTTAGAATAACCGGTTATAAATTCAAACCTGTTAGAATAACCGGTTATAAATTCAAACCTGTTAGAATAACCGGTTATAAATTCAAACCGGTTACAATAACCGGTTATAGATTCAAACTGGTTACAATAACCGGTTTTAAATTCAAACCTGTTAGAATAACCGGTTATAAATTCAATCCGGTTACAATAACCGGTTTTATTTTTCGACCGATTTTTTAAAACCGGTTAGGTTTCTAACCGGTCGACCAACCCTAACAAAAATTTACACAAGCTCTAAGAGATGACTTACAAAAAACAAAAAAACTAAAGATCAACTTGGCCAACCACACTAAAGAAAATTTATATAGGAGTAAAAGTTGCGAAAATCAAAACCAAATATCGAACTTGCAACTAGATGTTCGAGGCAAAAACAGGAATCAAACACACATAAGATGTAAGACAACACAAAATACCATCAGAATAGATTCGATTTTATTTTAAAAAAGTCAAGTAAAGTAATTCACAGACATAGTACTGTAAACAACTATGAATGTCATCTACTGTGCCATTGATAATTATTCAATAAACTAAACAATAATATATAGATAGTTAAAGAATAGGCAATAGATTTTGCCTGATTTATCAATGAAAACAGAAAAACTTTGTAAGGATGACACACATGTTGAAAAAGTATGACCAAATTCAAATATTTTTTGTTAATCACTGTATATCTATTTTTGTTCTTGTTAAAAAAGAAGCAATAGCTTTATTATTTTCTATTTTATTTTCATTATAATGAATTTTGAAATCCTAATTTAATGAAAATAAATATAAATTCTAATAATAAATTAAAATATTTTGTATAATTTATTTAAAGCAAATTTAGCTTAGATTTACCATTTGTTTTAAAAGACTATTTTTTACAGCAACTATTAAATAAATTATTGAAATTGTTAATATTATGATTGAATAAGAATTTTTTTTATGTAAAATAATATCTCAAGACATTTTGAATTTTATTTTTGATAAAAATGTTGCTTCGTTGTCAAGGCTTGATTTTTCCCATATTTAATTATTATTTATTTTTATGAATTTATAACCATCAATTCAAAAAACGATAATTTTTTTAATCTATTTTTTACTCTAAATAGAATTCAATCAGGAATTAGTTTGCGACCAAAACAAACTCATTCATTTTTTAAACATTCAATGAGATTAACAATTTCAATTTTAATATGATTTCTTCGACTTCATTAATAAATTACGAACTAAAACCTTCAGCATTAAATGAAAAAATGAGTTCTTCATCTGCTGTGAATGCACCAAATCAAGCGTCAGTGCCACCTTTTCCGTCATTGAAGCGTAGTAGTTTAAATTCAAGTTTGTCGCTTACAAAATCTAAGAATATTTGCAACTATGGATTAGGATTTATGACAAGTATTACGAGCAATAAAACAGATTTTTATTTTAGAAGTTTATTGCGTTACATTCGTTCAGGAAAAAGTGAAAATTTTTCTGAAAAATTAGATTTTATTTTAAAACAATGTCCGAATTTTTACACCAATATAGCCAAATCAAATAATCAGTCCAACTGTCTTTCATCAAATTTAAATAGTGATAGAAATTTGAATGCTTCCCATCATCATCATCAGCATTTCAATCATAGTAATAATTTAAAAATGAACGAACGAAATCAATGGGCACTAATAGCTTTACTAATTCTTATTATTGAAAATTATCATTTTCATAATAAGCTTTCTAGTGATATAGACAAAAAAGATTATCATTTCAATCCAGAGCTTATAAATTATTTATTGGCAATTCTAGAAAATTTACCAAATACAAAATGGAATGAAGATCTCTTGACAGAGGCCTCATCTGAAATGAACGGAATATATAAAATCAGTAATTTATTTTTGTCTATATTAATTTTTAGATTAAAAATTTTACTAGTAACTTTTTATTTTAAGAACTTCCAAGTGCTGAAATTTTTACTTTCATGTTTAATACAGGCTTGACAGAATTGGCATCAATTTTTCCATCTTTTCGATCAAAGATTATAAATTCCCAGTTAAAAATTTTGGCTGAATTAGTTAAATCTCTTAGTAATGTAGGATCATTCAATATAAATAATATTGACTTTATGAAAACAATTACTTCCAATTCTATTGTTGTAAACGTAGATGCTAACAAAGCATGTAATGTCCTTGTACCTATTTTATTTGGAATGCTGAGATCATTTGGCCGAGTTTCGGGAATTGATGACACATCAATTTTGAGTCTTATTTTTCATGATTACCATTTGAATGAATACAAAAATGAAAAAAAAAAAAAGTTGAAAACAAGTACAACTGAAGATTCTTTATCTTCAAATACAACAGATAATTCTAATTTTGATAGCCGACTTGACGTTTCATTTGGAAAAAGTCCTTTGTCATCAACTCTCAATCTGGCCGACTATCTAAACCCTATTCTGGGAAATACAGAAATTAATCTAAAAAATGTGATTGAAAAATCAGAAAAATCAGCTTTGATTTCCTTTTCGTTTGCCTTGAATCAAAATCTTGAACAGTATTTTAAATATACCATTGGATCGAGCTTTTACAATGGCTTGAATAGTTATGCTCTTGTTTTGAGTCAAAGTGAAATCAAAGATTTATGTCAGATTTTGAAGAAATTGTTTACTAAAAATGTAATAAATCAAATGAATCGCCATTTGGCAGATTTTATTAATTCTAGACAAGTAAAACGTTTTCAATATGAAAAAGATATAAAAGTAAAAAAATTTCAATGTTTAGATTGATATCAATAATCAGCATGCATACCGTTCGTTTTCTGAAGCTTTATCTCTTGTAACGATTTCTTTACTAAAGGATTTACTAATGGTTCAGTCAAATAAAGGTAAGAGCTAGTTAATTTTTCATCAATATCATATATTTTTTATATTTTTACTAGTAACTGTTTCAATAAGTCGAGATGTTAAAGATTTAATAGAGGAATTTTTTCGACTCGAGCTAATTGTTATGTCTCAAACTGATCAAAATAAATCTCCAAATACCAAAAAAGGAAACGACTCAACTGTAACTTCAACTCCTAATATTTCTTCGCCATCAACCTTTATGAAAGATAATGCAAAACGATTTAGGACCAAACTAATTCCTCAGAATTTGTTGTCTTCGTTGAATAACCATTCAGTAGGTTTAAATTTAGTCTCACTGTCGCCAAACAAATTAAATTCATCTAATTGGACCAATATTCGAAACAATATTGTAATTTTGGCAAATGCTTCTGCTATTGAGCTGTATTTTTTGTTAGTTGAAGACGAAAACGATGCAGAAAAGTTATGTATTAAATGTTCAGAAAAATTTTTGTTGACTCTCACTTTAAGTGAGACAATAATTCAAGCTCCATTAATAGCAAGTTGCATTCAAGTTTTGGCTAGATTAGCTTCAAAATTTCCGAAATTAGCGCATATCAGCGTAAAGCATTTAACAGACTTTTTAATTGATCCCTCACCCATTCTTTACAAACAATATAAGCATATTGCAGATAAATTGATCAATTCAAAAAATGATGTTAAATCTAAACCATTAAATGGAACTAAAGGTAATTTTGAAAAATCATATTATTTAAGAATAAATTTTTATAGTATATCTAGAAACTAGCTCGAAATCTATGAGCAGGAACGACAGAATTAATTATAGAATATCGGGTGTTTCATTTTCAAAAAGTAGTCGAATTTTCGAATATTTAAGAGATTTGACCATTGAGTCTTTGTGCTCGTAAGTAACTTGTCTTTTTAACACTTAGCATTATCAAAAGTTTTAATTAAGATCTTTGGATTCTGGATATAAAACAAACAAAGATATCATAAGAGCAATTTGTACAAAATTATCAAGTCGCCTTTTCACTGCTGATTCTTTAGCAAAGTAAGTTAAATTTTGATGAAAATTTTGTTTTGAATATTTAAAATTTAAAAATTATTTTGCTGTAATTCAATTTAAAAAGGGATGTATTTAATTGTCCTCCTAAACAAATTAAAATTTAACTATTCTTAAATAAGAAAATAGTTTAGTTAATGAAGAAAATAGTCTAGTTGGCTCGGTTTGGTGATTATCAGTTCTTGATTATTCTCTTTGTCTTTTCTAACACGTGCAATTATTTTTTTTGGTAATTAAACGTTTCTTTCTTAAGTTAAATTTACAATGCATCTTTCATTTAAGTTGTTTTCCAGTCAACTAAATTTTAAAGGATCTCTAAAGAAAATTTGTAGAGGTTTTTTTAAAAGGTTATCGGACATTTTTCTCTAAAATACCGTTAAAAATCTGTTAAGATGAAAATCGATGGTCGCAAAATCAACAAAAATCTTGAGTTTTAAATTTTTGATTATTTTCAATTTAGAGATAATGCATATTTAATAAGCTCGACATTTAAAATCAATTTTTTGTTTCAAATTTTAATTCACACGAAAAGTATGCTTGTTTCTAAACTTCTCCCTGTTGATTCGAAGTTTTTATTAACATTGAATGTCATCATTAGGATGAAAATTAGGCTTATGAACCTTACGGACTTTCAGGATAATATGGGTTGTACAAATTCTTTTGATAAATTCGGTTAATATCAAAATTTCTTGATTTTTGACAACTCAACAGTAATATCATCTATTCTATAATTATAAAAATCAAAAAAAATTACCAATGAAAAGTTTTATTAAATTTTTTAATTAAAACTTTAAAATAATTAGATCTTAAAAGACAGAATTTTGTTGCATATTGAATGTTTTTGGTTGGAAAAAGAAATATAGCTATATTTTCTTAATTTTGAACTTTTGAATTCTTAAACGTACGCATTATTTTTAAGTCTTGTTAATTTAAGAGCCTGCTAATCAAAAATTGAACTCTATTTGAAAAATTTAAAAACGAATGTTTAGTTTTTGACCTTTCAATTATAAAAGTAACCGCTAACGAAAAATTATATTTGTCGGATATTTTTGATAATTCTTTAGACTTGGAGATATCAGATTTTTAATAAAAATGTCAGATAATCAATATTTATCTCAGATATTAAAAAGTCAAATATTTATTTAAATTTTCACATATTTTGTTTGTAAATATTAGGTAAAAAAATTAACAAATTTTCCCAAGAAAAATTGTCTTAAAAATAAAAATCTTACAAAAAAAAACTTCCTACTTAAAAGCTACTTACTAGCTTTTCATGTCTACAAGCACTTGCAACTCGATTTAATGTAAGACACCATGGCTCTTTAGGAAATTCATCAAAAAGACGTTCACCATAAGCAATACCGATTAAGTGCTTAAACATGTAGTGTTTGAACCATGAGGGACATGTTCAAGTGTGCTTTGTTTCTAATTATCTTAATGAATAATGCGAAATTGTTGAAAAGTTGTTTGAAGATGTTGATAATTTTTCCATAAACATTTGCTTAACATCTGAAGGAAATTTTTTACAGTTATCGTGGTTAAAAACTTTCCATCTCATCTATTTGCTCGATAATTGCCTCTTATTGTTCTAAAGTTCTCTGTTTCGAGTCTGTATGAGGTTTTCGTCCTCTTTTACTTCTTGGTGATTCTTGAGATTGAGCAGAAGTTTGTCCAAGACTTGTGACTAATTTGTGTTGGTGCTTGAATGAATCTTTGCAAATGGATTGATTCTTTTTTGGTACGCTCTACAAAAAAGTATCATTTATTTGCAAACTTTGGTTTAATAACTTTAAGACCGAGAAGATTCCTAGCAAAAATCTCTTGTAGAAATCAATCGTTATGTTTGGTTCTTTTGAAGATAATTTTTGATCTGATCTAATTTCGTTGCGTTGAAAGCACCATGTGGAAAGTACGTGCTTGCCCATATTTTCTAAAAAATCTGCGGGTTTTAGTGCTTTTCTCTCAATTAAATTCTAAATTGTATTGTTGTATGTCTCAAGTGTATTGTTTGCAACTGGATGCCTTTGAGCTCGCCCATCGAACCAACCGTTGACGGATGACTTATCCATACTTAAAAATAACTTTTTGATTTAATTATTAGGATAGGTTCTGAAAAAAATCTGAAAAACACAAGTTCTTAGATAGACTGCTATTAGTCTCATCTTGTAATTTTAATTTATTTTATCTTGGTTTATAAGTTTATTCGCATCAATATTAAAAAGCGAATATTGCAATCAAAAAAGGCTCAATAGACTTAAATACTAGAAAAAGATTTGGCAATAAATAAAAATTATATAATTAATCGATTTCAGCCGAAAATTCTTAAAATAATTTTTAATCCTTAAAATATCTCTATTTTCAAAATTTGTCAAATTAAAGATATTTTTTTTATTGAATCTTTAAAAAATATCTAAAATTGTTTTTAATTGAGTTGCTTGAAGTTATAAAATGTTAAATTTTTAATTTATTTAGCCTTTTAAAAAAATAACCTAAAATTTTATAATATTTAAATTGAAATTTTTTTACCTTAAGGATATCAAGAAAAAAAAGATGCTCTATTTTTTCTTCAAAATTTGTCAAATTAGAGATTTTTTAACGAATCTTTAAAGAAACAACAAAAAATCAAAAAATCAAAGAAAAATTATTTTGAAGTTATTTCTGATGTGAATAAATTAATAAAAAAATAAGAGGATAATTAAATTAGATATATCTCGATTTGAAAATATCTATTAATATTCAAATAAATAAAATTTAGTTAATTTTTTGCTATTCTATTTTAAAATTCTGCATTAAATACTAACTCTAAACTAAGTGGCATTTCAATGATTCTGTTTTTTAAAAATTGTAATTTTTTAAAAGGTATAATGATAAGAATATGAATTAAGTTTAAAATTTGATTCAGACTTGTTTTTAAGTCCCAAGTCCTAAGTAAAGTCAATGAATTAAATTAAAGTCAAGTCATAACTTTGACTTAACTTTTGGTGACTTAGACTTAAAACTGTGACTTATAAACAAGTCTGATATTATTTTAATTTAAGTTTTAATATTTAGCTTTAAATTTTAATTTTCAATAAATATTTCAAGACAATCAACTTTGGTATCACACAATGGAATTCTAGCTTTAAGTCGAATAGCAATCAATTTAAAACACATAAATGGTACACAAGAAGGTGTTGTTCAAATTTTTAATCAAAAGATTTTTTCACCACCATCAACGTTGGATAAGTTAATTCTAGAACAACTAGGAAACATTTATGTTCATTCATCCGTAAGTTCTAAACTAACTTTAATTTGTTTACTTTCGCGAATAAATTTTTTTTCAAAGACTGAAGTTGCACAAGATATATTAAAAGTATTGATTACAATAGCAAAAAATTCTAGTATATTGGTTTACCGCCAACCTGAAGTTGATATTTCAAACACTAATGATTTTCCACAAAATAAATACAAGTAGTTTTTATATTATTATATTTAATGAATTTAAGAGCTTTAGTAATAATTTAAAATTACATCTATTTTCTTAAGATTCGTGAATGAGACAATTATTGATGTCTTAACATCACTAGTTTCAAAAGTTCAGGGTGAAATAGAAATGAACGACTTACTTGTGCGTCTTTTGGAATTATTTTGTCAGATTGGAATAAAGAATAAAGAAATTAGCGATAAACTCACAAAAAATTCCCTAAAAACAGCAAGTTCGGTGGGAAATTTAGGCGTCTTGATACCAATCATAAATACAATTTTAAAAAGACTACCTTATGATCCTGTAAACAGTCCAGATTTGAGACTTCTAAAACTTTTTCGTGATTTTTGGTACTTTTGTGTTGTTTTTAATTTTACAGATGACTTACAATGGCAATGGGCAAAAACAGTTGCTTCTATAGCAACAAAATCTCCAGTTCTTGTGTCTCGAGAGCATTTAAAATCAGAGTTAAAGTTCAATTATGTGTTTAGTGATGATCAAGCATCTTCGGGTGATTTGCTTGATCTCAAAAACTCTATTTCAGCTTGGCTGGATCCACAGGATTTTAACAACAGTTTGAAAAATTTAACATATGCCCAGTGTTCCTATATACAATCAGTTTACATATTAGAAACACTAAGGGTTAAGCACGCTGCCGATTCGAACTCATATCAGCACATTTATCAATATCTAGAAGATGCTACAATCCAGAAAGATAAGGCAAATATTTGGTATTTTATTTCTCTAATTGCGAGAAAATGTTTCTCTATATATTTGGAAGTTGTTGATAGCTTACCACGGTCTTCTAAACGTGACCAAGATTTGGAAAATATGATCCAGTTTTTGTTGGTCAAATTCAATCATATAAATAAAAAAATTCGCACACTTGCTGATATTTCTTTGACTAAAATAATGGAAAAATTTTCACATTTATTCTGGAACGAAAAAACCTTACGTTGCATAATGGATTTAACTGAGCTTCTTGCTTCGTCATTAAATATGGATACAAATCAAGTAGCTCCTGAATTTGAGCTACCAAATTCAAGATTCAAATTAAAAGTTTATGATACATTGGAAGGACGTGAGAGCACAGTTAATGATTTTACTCAAAGATGTGGTTCTATCTTGCAACAAGCACTCGAGTTTGCACCGATTACAACAAAATCTCATATACAAAATTATATGCTTCAACTTCAATTGAAAGGTAGCGATATTTATAATCATAGTGGAATTAGTATGGCTTTGGAGTGTATTATGAAGTACAGTAAATTAAGGTCTGACACATCAGCCTTAGATTCTCTATCTTCAACTAGAAGACCTGATTGTGTAAAAAAGGATTTTCCTAATTTTGTTGGTCAAATGAATGAAAAATATAATTATGTTGGCATAGTTCAAGGAATGTGCAAGTCTTTAGCCATCAACGAAATAGTTCAAAGTCTTCGACAGGATATGAAAAATCATTGCATTTCTTGCTCTGAAAAAAAGCTCAAAGAATCAATGCTAAAAGCGACAGCATTTTTAATTCTAATTAAAGTAAATAATTTAAATCTGGATAATTTTAATTTTGAACGACAAATTCTGAACGAAATTAGCTTTTCCTGCTCGACTGTTTTTACTAAACAAATAATTCAAGTTGCTATTGATTGTTGGAGTTGGTTAATAAGTTCACGTTCTGATATTGAACAATTAGTAGTTGAGGAAATGTTAAATGCATGGCAAATGAGCGCTGATCATAGGCTAGGAATGTTTCATTCTTTAATTAAAGAACCTGATCCATTAGCAAAAAAAGAGAAAGAAATTTTAAGGCCTGAACCGCCGTCCGGAGTGGAAGCACACAGAGTCTGGATGAAATATTTTCAAGAACGATTCGATATTGCCAAATATAAAAGCGATTTTGAGCTCGAGCTATTCTTGAATTTAATGCACAAAACTCTTTGTTTTTCTTGTGAAAATTTATCTGATTCAACCCTAAACCGACACATTAGCTGTGTTGGCCTTAGATTTCGCTATCTAGGAATAGCTCTATCAATGGCTCAATTAGCAAATTTACCTAATAGCATATCAAAGTGGATATTAAGAGAACGAATCTATTTCAATGCTTTGGATTATTTTGCTCAAGCAACTGGAGCTCCTTGTCAGATAAACAATGATTTAAGAGAAGACATTAAAAGTATTTTAGAGTTTTGGAACAAAATTGTTGCCGAAAAAAAATACCTGAAAGAAGAAAACTTTTCCTATAATTCAAATAATATGACAATTTCTAACTCTCGTACAGATACACCAGATTCAATTTCTCTTTCAGGAACTGAACCTCTGAATCCAAATTCTTTGATTGGAAATAGTTTAAGCTACAATTCAGTATCTGGCATTGCTCACAATAATGAGAATATAAACCAGGTAAATACAATTGGTTGTTATTTGGATCCAAATGCAACATCTACAACCCTACCAAGAGCAGAAAGTTTTTTTTCGAAAAATACTATTACAGCAAACAAAAGAAATGCTACTGGCCTATCACTAGCTGTACCTAATTCAAATCCATCAAGATACAATTTAACTCTGATAGACACTAATCTTCAACAGCAGAATCAATTACTGCAGCTAAAAATCTTAAAGGATCTAACTAAAAAACGAGGACTAATTTTATATTTGCTTAGTCATGAATTAGATCATTTATACACATTTCATAATCCATTCAATTTAACAAATTTATCTTTGGAAAGAATTGAAACTGCAACGGCTCATTTAAAGGTGTCTTCAAATGAAAAACAATGGATTGATAATGTTAAAGTCACATGGTCCGTTAACCCTGCCATTAGTATTTTTCTTCCGAATAGATTTCCTTATGAGTATAATGTTAGAGAAGTCCAGCGATTAGTTAAATCGCAGCCTGAAAGAGTGATACATATTCCAAATGCCTGTCTATTTCTTGCAAACGAACAAAATTTGATTAATGATTCAATTGAACTAAACAATCTTCTAATCTGGTCGAAATGCCCTCCTATCATAGCACTGAGTTTATTTGGCAAAAGTTCAAGAGGACAAAGTTTAGCTAATTCCTTGACATCACAGTTTGCTTGTAAAAATCTAATGACATCTAAACCTGAAACTCTACTCAATTATATACCCCAATTAGTACAATCGCTAAGGTATGATGATTTTGGTTACATTAGAGAAGTAATATTCTGGTTAGCAAAGCATTCACAATTGTTAGCTCATCAACTTATTTGGAATTTAACAACAAATGTTTATAAAGATCAGGATGCTAAAATAAGAGATACTCAAATAGGTGATGTTCTAGAAAGTCTAATTGATGATATAAAAACTAGTCTAAGTGGAAATGAAAAAGAATTTTTTAATAGAGAATTCGGATTTTTTCATGAAATAACTGACGTTTCAGCAAAAATTAAAGACAAACCTTTGGGCGAAGAAAGAAAAAAAGCTTGTAATATTGCATTGAGTCAAGTTAAATTAGTTACCGATTGTTATTTGCCCTCAAATCCTGAAGCAGTTGTTATCAAAATTTTAGATGGTACTCCGATGCAAAGTGCTGCCAAAGCACCTTATTTGGCACGATTTGTAGTCCAGAAAATATCTTTATCAGATTTAGAGGAGATGGGAAAAACGGGTAAACGAATTGAGCCTAATATAAATCTTCAATATCAAAGCGCATGTATCTTCAAAGTTGGCGATGATGTTAGGCAAGATATGTTGGCTCTTCAAATTATGCAATTAATGAAAAATGTGTTTGAGAAAGAAGGATTAGAGCTTTATCTTTTTCCATACAGAGTTATTGCTACAAAACCAGGTTGTGGAGTAATTGAATGTGTGCCTAATTCAAGTTCTAGAGATCAAATTGGAAGACAAACGGCTACTGATCTTTACGAATATTTTATAGATAAATATGGAGGTCCTGAAACAAGTGAATTCCAACGTGCAAGAAGAAATTTCATTATGTCTATGGCTGGCTATAGTTTATTTGTATATTTGATTCAAATTAAAGATAGACATAACGGAAACCTTATGTTGGATACTGATGGCCATATAATTCACATTGATTTTGGTTTTATGATAGAAAGTTCACCCGGTGGTAATATGGGTTTTGAACCTGATATGAAAATAACAACCGAAATGGGACTAATTATGGGAAGAGATATCAATTCACCCCCTTTCCAATGGTTTACTGAACTAGTAATTAAAGGCTATCTTGCAATTAGACCTTACAGAGAGCAAATTTGCACATTAGTTTGCTTATTAATTGAGACAGGTCTACCTTGCTTTAGAGGAAAACCCATCGAATCACTAAAAGCTAGGTTTTTACCCAATTTAAGTGAAAGAGAAGCTGCAACATATATTCAATCAATAGTATACAAATGCTATAATAATTGGAGAACAAATACATACGATAATATACAGTCATTTCAAAATAATATATATCATTAATATTTTTATAAAAATCATATTTATAAATTCAAAATGTTTTAATTTAAATAAATTTTTTTTAGCAAATATCATATTTTTTCTTATTCCAAAATTTTTTAATACAAAAAATTTAAAAAGTGTTTAGATATTTAGATTTCTTGTTGTTTTTAGCAAAATGATTAATCTGATTTATGACCATTTTTCCAATTAATCACCAAAAAACTGGATATGAATAATAAAATTTACTGACTTGAAATTGAAATTAGAATAATCAAGGGCATTTTTATGTGTATGATATATTAATTTTTTATTTGAATAAAATAAATGTAAAAATACACATTTAACACTCAAAAACCGGAGGGGTCTTTTGTTACTTCCTTTATTTGTTTTTTATTCAATAAATTTAATCATTTTTTATAATTTTTTTTTTAATCATATCTTAAATAAAATACTTTTATTTGCATTGAAAAAAAGTATTAAAAAGATTCAAATAAAATGGTCAAAAAATTCATCCAGTCTTTGAGTGTTAATAGTCTATATTTTAATTTTTTCCTATTATTTTATCTTATCTCTATATTTCAATTTGATAAAGATATCTAAATATAGCACTAAATTAACTTTAAAAAATTCCAAAATCTATGTGACTAATTTCTAGTTTAAGTTAGATTAAAAATAAATAAATAAAAAAAATTGGCTGTAATAAAGATTTGAGAAATGTAAAAATGTTAACAAAATTAAGACAGACAAAAAAAAGAATAAAGAACATTATTCTGCAACTTAATCTATACTTGTAAATACAAAATATAAAGCAATAATTAATTTAATAAATTTTTTTTGAAAGAAATGACTCAAATTCCAAAGCCTACAAAAAAACTTTTGACCAAAGATGTTACTTACTTCCATGGTGCAAAACAAAAAAAAATAGCCTCGGAAAAAAAAACTAATATATCTTTGGTAATATTTGAGATAATGACGTTGAGAACAGTTTTCTGAAAGCAAATCATTTGAAAATCAAAAGCGTAAATCTATGGAATGATGTTAAATTTGTTTTAGTAATAAAATGTAAAATTTGCTCCAAAAAGCTGTCAACTTCAACATTCATTAACGTTAAAAATATTGAAATTATTTATTTATTTTTGAAGAAAAAAGATAGCAGCAATTCTGAAGTACATGAAGCAAAAATAATTTCTCTTAAAGAAGCTAAATTTGATGTATTTAATTTTGGAATCAAAGGTCTTGAAAAAACAGATCAAGATAATGCAAAAATGAAATTAGCAATAAAACTAGGAGCTAAAGTATAAATGTTTTTTATTTTTAATTCACTTGTAATTTTTCTGATTTAAAGCCTCTGAAAAACAATGCTACAAATTACAAAGAATTTTTACAAAAAAAAAAACAAGAGGCTTCGAATAAAGATGAAATAAACAATAAAAATTTAAAATCTGGAGTTTCATCTTCAGGAATAGATTTTTTAAATAAAAAAAATAAATTAAATTTCACAAATCGTCGTAAATCTAGAATCAATAAAGGACACGTGGGAGATATCAAAGGACAAATTGGGTCTTTTTCAAATGGAATACTTAAATTAAAAAAACACCAAATTAAAAATTTAAATAAATAAAAAAATTTCTGTATAAATTTTCTTTTTTAATGATATATTGGATTTGGAGATCTAAGAAAATAATACTAAATTTCATTAGTAATTCAATAATTCTAAATTTCAATAATCATTGAAATATTATTAATCAAGAAATGAATAATTTTGATGGTCAACTTCAATTGTATCCCGAAATTTGTATCGACAACTTTTCATCTGATGTTTTATTTAACCCAAGGATTAGATGCTTTATTTTAACTCATTTTCATGATGATCATATGAAAAATTTGGAAGACTTAAACTTTCTTAGAATACTTCGAGACAATAGTGATAAAGTTAAGTTTTTTTGTTCATCAGTCACAAAAGATTTCATCAAAACATGCGATAAATATAGTCATTTAAAAGATTTTTGCAACATTGTTCCTGCTGACTCTCCCTTTATTATTAATATATCAACCACAGAAACAGTTACAATCACGTTCTCAGGAAGCGGTTTGTTTTAATTATTTAAATGTAGTCTATTTATTTTAGATAATGAACTTAAGGTCATTGTCCAGGATCAGTAATGGCGTTTATTGAAGGACTAAGAGGAAATGTATTGTTCACCGGTGATTTCAGACTTCCTTCAAACTCAACTTCAAAGTTGGCTATATTTAATGATTCATTAGATGAAAAAAATCAAAATCAATTAAAAAGTGTAGATAATTTATATATTGATATGACGTTTTTTAAACCATCCTATCCAAGATTACCTAGTAGAGAAGAGAGCGTAAATGCCTTGATTATATTTTTAAAGGATTTTCTTGAACTTGATAAGAAAACAGATTTTAAAAATCTTGTGTATTTAAAAACAAGTGCTAGAATAGGATATGAATTTGTTTTTCAAGAAATAAATAGATCAACGGGATTCAAAATTCATGTGAATAATTTAATTTATCATCTTTATGACAAAATTCCAGCAATTAAGAGTATATTTACTCTTGATCCTTATGAAACACCAATACACAGCTGTATTTTTGATAATCGTAATAGGAAATCAGACACTCTTTTTGAATTTGAAAGAAAAAAAAAATTGGAAAAATTTGATGTCATGAAATCGAAAAATAAACCGTTAATACCTTGTTTAATTGAGGACGATAAAGCGAATGAATTTAAAATTCCAGTAGAAATCAATGCAGTAAAAATAATTTTATCAGCAATGTATTTTACAGATAATCCGGGCATTGATAAGATTTTCATTGAATTCAAGCCATCAAAAAACGAAAGACATTTCAAAAATCTTAATCTATATAAAAAAATTTTTCGACTGTGTTATTCATTTCATTCTTCAATGGAAGAAATTGTAAGTTTTGTAAATTCGTTAAGGCCAAAAAGGATTCACCCAATTGCTCTACCTGACTCAACTTCGGAGAGTTCAATTACAAGATATTTTTTTGACAACCAACAAAAATTCACTGAATTCCATTTAGGACATAAAAATAAAAAAATCTGTATTAATCATGAAAAATTTAAAAACAATTCAAGTGATAAAAAATTTCTCATAAATGATCTCATCTTGAGAAAAAGAAATACTTTCAATGGGAGCTCATTGGAAAAACAATTGGAACGAAATTCAAGCAGTGAGGATAGTAATGGGAGCGAAGATGATAGCTTGATTTTTAATGATTTAAAAGATGATTTATCAATCAAAAAAAAATCTCATCAGTTATTATAATATTAATTTGTATAAATTTATTTGTAATTTTATTATGAAAATTAAATGAATTTTAAATTATCAAAATTATGGAATTAAATTTTGATTAGTCTAGATTAATCTCAAATTGACTATTTTTATTTGTAAATAAATTAATAATTCTAAACAGATGTTTAGTGAAATATTTGAAGTAAAATTTTTAACATTTAAGTTTAAAGTTTGTTTGAATTGCAGAATTAAATAGTTATTACAACAGAGCAACAGCTGATTAACCGCATTAAATTAATGTTGAAGGAATTTGACTTAAATTTTGTGAAATCCCTTATGACGGGAGTTAAAGAAAATCTCAGAAAAATCGGTCACCACGGAGTTTTTTAATTATTTAAAAATCATAATTCTATTGAAAAATAAATTCTTTAAATCAGAAAAAAAACCAGAACTTAATATCATTTTTATTTTTTGAGATATTCGCTTATGATTTTAGTCCATTTACTAATGCATCACCCGTTAGAGTTTCAGAGACCTTTTGAGTTAAAAAAACCAAACTGTCCGCGGGACGTCGATGCTGTCTAAATCCCGACTACTCCTTGCAAATAAGGCATTTATCTTCAAGAAAACTGTATAGCCTACTTGTGACAATTCTCTCAAGAACTTTGCCGAGACAGCTGGTGACACTAATTGAGCGATATTTAGATGGATCAGAACTTCCAGATGTCCAGATGTTATTGGTCTTATTCTTAAAGGACATGCTATCAATCTTTAAGATTATAACTAACCCTCTTTTGGCCAAATTTTTAGCCCATCTTTTAACTTCTTTAATCATCGACTTCTATTTTTCTATTATTGGTCTAAATATGATAGAAGCTGTACCGGGTGAGTCGACGGAGGAAGGAGGAGAGGAAGAGGATGGTGAAGGAAATGTTTCTTGATTAGGTGGCTGAGGAGGTGGTAGTACATTAGGTACCTGTTCATTATCCTCATCAGAACTTTCGTCAGTTTCCTCGTCGATACTATCGTACCCTCCGGATTCGACGAAGAGAAAAGATCTGGCGAGGGAGTCCCAAAAATATTTCCTAATGACTGGGCGACCGTATTCCCAGCGGTTAATTACCGTATATCTCGTACGTTCGGGGGGACTCAAAATAACGTTTCCAAGACGGTCTCGAAAGTACGGAGGTAATCGTGCTAAGTTATTGAAATCTTGGAGGTCCTCTACTATTTCTTCTGGGAGGCCTCCCTCTTGGTGCCCTAACACCTAAAAAGCTTGGTGGGTACAATATATGATTGTACATTTTTTGGCATTCATTAAATGGCATTTAAAAAGTCAAATTCAATCATATATTGTACAAAATTTGAAGATAATACTTTTAATATATCAAAAGTTTTTACATAAATATATATATAAGCAACTAAACTATCAGCCCAGGAAAAACTGTTCCAACAGTTTTTTTCTTCTTATTCATTTAATCATTTAATTTAATTAAAAAAATGTATATATATATATAAATATATACAATAATAAAGAAATTCACAGACATAGTACTCTAAACAACGGTTTATGTCATCAATTGTGCCATTCAATAAATTAAACTAAAATCACAAAAGTTGATTAAATTCTAGAAAAATGACATTTTTCGGTGTTTTTTGATTATATCTAGTTGAAAACTGCTCAGAATAAAATCATCTATGGCTCGTTTTTATTCATATAAATATTCTCTACAAAATCGTATATCAAACTGGCGACACATATATGGTGTCATATGGTAAGAACCTAGGTCATAGATTTCATAGGTAGGGGTATCTAAAAGGCCAGAATGTAAATTATGAATTTTAGAGACTAGAGAAAAGAAAATTATGACTAAATTTCACTATTATATCATTATCGTTTTAGCATTTTTTTCAAAATGAATTTTAGAACACCCATTTTTGGATACCCGTTAGTTGATTATATAGTTTAATAGTTGAACATTTTACATTCGAAAAGTTCGTCTCTGTAAATTAGTTAATTAAGCATTGTATTAGGGGTAAAATTTGAAAATTTTAGAATTTTAATTTTGAATTAATTTTTAATAGTTAATTTTTATTTTTTTCAGTTCTTAATATTTATAAATGATTATTAGATTTATAAGAACAGCTTTTTTAAAATAAAGACAAAATTTAAGTTTTTCCTTTAAATTAATAATTTTATTTAGATGGAGTGATCAACCTGATAAACAAATCTTTTTTTATAGCGAAGATTCTTTTATGTCATCAAATTTTTAAAATGTTTAAGTTAAATTTAAAATTCTATTGCATAAAAAAATTATTTTAATATATGTATTTATTTCGGAAGAAATAGCTTTGGTTTCAATTTAAAAAAAATGAAACTTTTAGTTTATAGATCAAATATCCTAGAAAATGTCTTTGTGAAGCCAATACATATTAATTAGATAAAAAGTATTGAGTATTGACTTGAGAGATAGAATTCCCTTCGAAATGAAGAAATTAATCAATCTTATTATTTTAGCTCAGTAGATTGGAAGAAATTTATAATAAAAAATTTATTTTCAAAATTATGTATTTTCAAATTGGAATTATGTTTCCGAAATTCATCAATAATAAATGTCAGAGTTAAATATTAAAATATTATAATCATCATGAAAATGTTATTTCATTCAGTTATGTCGAACCATAAAAATCTTATTTGACTTTGAATTGTTAACCGCTTGATTTAGAAGGTAGTGTTTAATAAATATTTAATCTTAAGTTTCAAAATGTAAAAATAGAAAAAATATATTTTCAAATTAATTAGGCCGAGATTAGTGAAATTCTACTTTGTATTAATATAAATTTTAAAATGAATTCATAGTCAAAAAATAATCGAAATAAAGGATAATAAATAAATACTTAATTAATTCAATATTAATAATATCCATTCAATTACCTATTGTTTAATAATTTTTATAAATTAAAATCTCAAAATACTAAAGTTAATTTTATTAATTAAATCTACTATTTTATAATAAAAGTTTTTTGATTTTGGCTTTAGATTTTTATCTAGAATTTGAAATTTTGCTTGCTAAATTTTATCTAAAAGAAAAAATTAGTAGATTTTGATTTTAAATCAGAATATCCGAAAAGTTTTAGATATTTTAAACAAAGAAATGAATAAAAACAGAAAATTATCAAATGTAAATGGAGAATGTTCAGACTAGATTAAAATGTTTTCGAATTGTTCTGGAAAATTTTTAAAAACTAATAATCAATCGACTTTATTAAACGATAGATTTTTTAAGATAAATGAAGGGTCAGATTCACTTAATGCTTCAAATAATTCAAAATTTTGTGCGGACAAAAATTTTAGACCAAAAGATCAGCTTACAATTCAAAAAGAACAGAGAAGAAAATCGACTGGCCATATTCGTTTTATTTCTGATGCTCCATTTGTCGAAATAAATCTAAACAATAGTTTTTATTCAAGAAAATTGAACGTTCAAGACCAATATGATAAAAATTTTAAGAAAATATTTTCAAAATCAATGAACCATATTTCTATCAGCAATTTTGAACTTAAAAATACAAATTTGATTAGAAAATTTTCTCTAAGTTCTCATTACTTAGTTGAAAATCCGAAATCAACCAAAATAAGTAAACATCTAAGTATTTTTCGAAAAGTTAGGTCATTCGATGATTTGATAGTTTTTTCGAAAAAAAATGGAAATGAAAATCAACAGTCAAATTATTACCAGTCATTTAGTCCCGTAAATTCTTTTAAAAAAAGTCATCAAGAAAGTAATTTTCCAAAAGCTTTCAAAAGTAACAATATATTTTCACCCCGGGAAACCTTTAATACTGAAAAACCTCTTTCAAATTCCTATACAAATGATAAAGTGATAGAATATAGTAGTCAAATTCCAAATTTAGATAATGTTAAATATTCGAATCATAGTGAAGTTTCTAGTTTGCATCGATCCTACATTAGTCCTGAAATCTTAATAGATCAATTCAAAAATATAGGAATAATTAATGATCAAACTAATTATCACACTAATTCTTCATTAAGAAAAAATTCATTGCTAACTGATCAAGAAACAACCTTTGATCAAAATTATAATAATGTTCAAATTTATTTGGAAAATTCTCAACAAGAAAAGTCAATTTTACATGAAAATCTGAATAATCAAAATATTGATCATACAGATTCAAAAATGTTTAATGCAAAAAATAGTGAAAAATCAGATTTTACTGTTAATTTCATTTATAGAGACCCTATTATTAATACAACAAGTCAACAAATTGACCTATTGAACAACGATTCATTAAACTTATCAGAAATCAATTCATTGAAAAATGGAAACCAGAACACTCCAATAAAAAATATTTTCAATGATTCATTATTCGGAGATTTACAAATTCAAATGTCTCACAATGAAAAAGATCAGCAAATAATTGTTAAAATTTTGAAAGCAAGAAATCTAATTCCTAAAGACGCTAATGGATATTCAGACCCTTTTGTGAAAGTCTACCTTTTACCAGGAAGAGAGTATATTCTAATTGAAATTTGAGATTTAATTTGAAATTTTGTATAAAAATTTGATTTATTTAGACAAGAGAACAAAAGAAGAACAAAGCATATTTTAAAGAATTTAAATCCAGAATGGAATTGTACAGTTGTTTATGAAAATGTTTATCGTGAAGAACTCAAAAACAAAACATTAGAGTTCACAATATGGGACTGGGATAGATTTAAGTCAAATGACTTTTTGGGGATAGTAAAAATAGATCTAATTGGTAATATTTTTTAATTAAAAAAATTAGTTTTAAGAAAAGTACTAATTAAATTTTTTTATAGATACAGCGGTTTTAAATGATAAACCAACTTGGTATAAAATTCAAAATCCTAAATTTGTCACAGAAAATTCAAATCATGATTTGATAAGAATGAAAGAATCCAAGTCAGCAACCTATAGTTTAAAACGAAAATCATTAAACAAAAAACATAAATAATGATCAATTTTCTTCCAAAAGTTATTTTATTCAATTATTTATCAGCATAAATGAGACCATAAATTGTTTTGTTACCAATATACCACAAATATTAAACAAATGTATTTTTTGAATAAATCATGAAAAATAAAAATAAACCCTTATTGATTTATTTAATTCAATTAACGTCATATTTTGGCGATGTTAAAACAGATTAAAAAAAATTTCTTAAAATTGAATTATTGTTCTAGTTTATTTAATTTTACATAAAAAAGATAATTAGCCGCATAGACACAAGTATTGACAAAATTTAGCTTACATAATATGTTGCATAATGAAATTCTGTCTATTGATGAGCCATTTGTTTTTACCAATGTATTTTTTCCTCATTTTTTTACTATTTATTTCTTAATTTACAATTAAGATTAATAGTAATTTTGCATTTAATTAAATAAAAATTTATTTAAATAAAAAATCATTTTTTATTTATAATTGGCATTTATCTAAAAACCATAAGAATTTTTATTTCTATTTTGTTTTTTTTAGTTTGAAAAATCAAAAGTAATTTAATAAATATTTTTAATTTAATAAATGATTTCTGGATTTTAATTAAAAAGAAACACTTCTCCTTTTAAAAATTTAGGTTCTTTTCTGTTTCTAGTTGAAAAAGAGTCGATTGTTTTTTTTGTATTGTTTTCTTCCTTACTGGTTAAATTTATTTGTTTCAAATTAAGCTTTAGATTATTTGAATTGCTCTTTTTAGGTGTTTTTTTATTAACATTTGTTTCCAGTTGTTTGACGTGATTTCCTAACAAGTGGTCGTTAAGCTCTTTATGGTCTTTATTGTTGTAGTAACTTTTGTCTTCTTTTATGTTCTCTTTAAGATCTATTTCATGTACTATATTTTCCTATAAATTTCAAATTTTAAAAATTAGCTTAAGAAAAATATTGTTAGTAGTAAAAAAGTGATAGATCAATTAAAAAATGGGTTAAATTTTAATTATACGATTAAACTTACTTAAATATTACAAAATAAAAAAAATTTCATGTTAAAACTTTAATCAATCAAGTTAAATTTAAAGATAAAATAAAATAAAACAATAAATTCTTACTTGAGATGTTGGATCGTATTGATCAGCATATATTGGGGATATAGGAGCATTAGTTTGTTCATCTGAATCTCTTAAGTTAACTAAACGATAAAAGAGCTCAGTGGTTCCATAATCTATAATATTATTTAAATTTTGTATTGTCGATTCGGATTTTATAGGCAAGTTTTTTAGGGAACATCTCCATCTACCACTTAATAGTCTATTTTTGGAGTCAAATAAAGGGATTTTTACCCATGCACACGATTTTAGTAGAGTTTGATTTGAATTTTTGAGACCCATTTGTAATTCTATTAGAATAGTAAGAGCTTGTTGAGGTGGGCACCTTGGTACCGGCTGCTTTGTTGATATGAGGGCAACAGTATTTTGATAATTTTTATCAGAAAAAGTCTCTGTATTTACAATAGGTAAAACAGATGGTTCACCTAAACCCGATTTAGGATGATGTAAGCAAGTAATAACACGCGCTGATGCAAAGTTTGGATTAATGTTTGTAACAAAATCAATAAACAAGACAAATCCTCCACTAGGATAAAGATATTAATAATTTAATAAATAAAAATTTCAGTAGAATACTTTGGATCATAAGGAGCAGGGGGTAAATCCTTAAGTGGTAAAAGATTTTGGTTATCGATTAAATGATGAGGATGAGTAAAATTAGGCTGAGACCTATTTGATTGTTGATTATTTGTTGGCTGAGAATATTGAAAGTTTGCTTGTTCTTTATTAATTGCAAAATTTCTGGTTGATTCATTTGTGTTTTTATGATAATTATTGTTAAAATGGGGGCTGAAATATTGATTTTGAGAGACTGGCAATTGCTGAATTGGTGGAAGGCTTGAAAAATATAAATTGTTAACTTAGAAAACAAAATTGCCACAAAACAGTGACTCATTTTAAAACAAAAGGATCTTTCTCTAAAAATAATAATGTGGATAAATGCAAAGTTGTTCATATTAGAAACAAAACCCAGAGTTTGATTATAAGATTGGTTCAAAAACCTTGAGTAAGCCAAACGTTAAAAGGGATTTGGATATTTACATACGAAGTGATTTAAAATGCACACCTAAATCAAAAATTCTACGGATTAAGAAAATCGAATGTTGGTTCTAAGAAAGCATTTAAGTATTATTGGAGTGAGACTATTAAATTATTGTACTGTTCAATTGCTAGACTGCGCCTGAAATATGTTGTCAGTGCTTGGTGTCCTTATTTAGAAAGAGACATAAATGAGCTTGAGAGAGATCAACGAAGAGCAAAAGTGTTGATACCAGAACTGCGTGACTTGGATTATTAACAATGTTTGTTAAGGTTAGATTTAGCTAACTTGAGTACAAGAAGATTTAGAGGTAAAAATTGGTAAACAATTACGAACGAATTCAATAAGGGAAATAATTACAGTCGTTAAACACAAAACCTGGTAGCCTAAGATACGAGTTGAGGAGAAATAGCTATTGTCTAACACGTGAACGAATAAGAGAAAGAGCTGTCTTCCGAGATATAACTTGTATACAAATGAAAGCGTGAATGGATGGAATTAACTCCCGGAAGATAAATTAAATTCAAAGAATCTAAATAGTTTCAAAGCGAAGCTTAATGGTTGGATAGCGAAACAAAATAAAAGCAACTGTTACAGCACTGCAGAGATATGCTTAGATAATCTCTAAGCTGCAGTTTAATCTACTACTAATTGAAAAATTAAAAAATTTCAAATGCTTTTTATGAAAAGAAAACTTTTTGTTAAGAGAAAATAATGAAATTTTATATAAGTGTGTTTATTATTCATTAATTTTGAATAATACATTTAAGTGATTTTTTTTTAAAGATGTGGAAGATAATTTTTGAGCATCCGGAAAAAAAAAATATTTAAAAATTGCAAAAATTTTACAAATTTTCATATTTTTTCGTTGAGTCTGTATTTGTTAGTGAACCTTAGATGAAATATTAGTTAAAATTTTTTTAAAGAACAAATTTAAAATTACCATAAGAAAACTTATTCTGTAATTGTTCTAGTTCTTTTTGAATTCTTTTATTCTCTACATCAATTTTTTGAATTTGATTTTCTAAACCATTCGTGTTTGAATCTAAAATTAATAATATTTTTATCAATTAACCATATTATTATTTACCAAGAAAGATTTTTCTTATCCAAAAACTTAAAATATTAATTGAGTTTTATTCAAGAAGATTTTTGTTGGGAAAAAAAAAAACCTTATATAAATTTAAGAATGGCTTGATAAACTAAAAATTAGATAATCATTAAACAGCTTACTAAATGATGAATAATATCTAGGCTCTGAACTATACTGATTTGAATGCTTCATATTGTATTCCATTTCAGTAAATTTATTCAAGATATTTGAGTCATGACCACCATTTTGTAAATAGTTAAGTCTCATAGCCCTAAAGACTTTGGTAAAAATTAAGTATTGAAAAATTTAAAATAAAAACCTGAGGTCTTCAAAGTTTAAATCACTATTTTTCAAGTTATTTAAGAAAACTGGATTATTAGCTGAGTATAATGACGGTAGAACATTTGGTTGTATTCCAGAACGAACTTGGCCTGGATTTCCGGTTGTTATTCTATCGCGTAACAAATTTAAAGCTGCTTCATTTAAAGTTTGTTGATCTCTTAATTCAGACAAAAGTCTTCCGACACTTGGATTTGTTCGTAATGGAGCTGCATAAGATGTATTATTTTTCAAAGATTCAATTTTAAACTGAATATCTTTTAAAAAAGCTTTAATTTTGAATAACAACTAAAAATGAAATAAACCTCGTCTCTCACGTTCTAATTGCTCAGTTTTTTCCTGAATTCGTCTAAGATTATAGAGAGTTTCATCATTCATTTTATTAGTGTTGCTGATGGGTTTTGTATAAGAGAAAGTTTCGAATAGCTCTAAATCGATGTCATCCAAATTATCGAACAATGATAAAAAATCGTGTTTAATATAATCGTTCTCCTATTTTTAAAATTAGTTATTTTAAAATAAAAATATTCTTTAAATTCGAATTCTTTTGTTTTCTTGTTAAATTAAGTTTACTGTCAACACATTTGGTGTTGATGTAAATTAAAGAAATTTTTTTAAATAACAATTTTCCAAAAATTGATTCTATATAAAAAATCTCTTTGGTTACAGAGAAAAAAAAAAACATAAAAATGCTCTTTTAATATTGCTAAAGGTAAAATTCGATTTTCTTGAAAATTTTTTATTTAAAAATGATCTCTGCATGATTGAATTAGTATATATTTTTATTTTTCATTAGATATAAGTAATAAAAATTACCTTATCAAAATATAAAGTAGTATATGATTTAAAATCAGGGTTATATTCTTTCAAAAATAAATAAAATTTTTTAAATTAAAAATTCAATAAATTTTACCATAAACCTCTTTTAAGATTTTTTTTTCTTTATTTTTCAGATCTTCATACTTGAATGTAAATATCTTTTAGGAAAAGCTTAAACAAATTTTTGAAAATTATACATCTTTAAGCAATTTTTTGTATGGATCTTGAGTATTAATATCCAATGCGTCTTCGGAAAAATTTTTTTTTGATAGGGTTGGTGAATTTTTAGCCAAAGAATCAACTAGTTTTTTGTCTCGAATAGTGTCTCTGATTAAGGTATCTTCTAAATCTTGTAAAGATTGTTCGACTGATTTTTTGCTTTTAAACTTTTTCACTTCATCAATAACAGACTCTGTTTTACCAAAACTTTTAATCTCATCATTAGTTCGTTTGCTAGTCGGATCAATAAAGCTAATTTTGTCGTTTGGTGTACCAATGTATCTTGTATTAGAATAAACAGACACCTGGTCGCTTCTTCGAGTCAATTTATCTTTAATTTGATCGTTTTTTGACACTACCTCTTCTTTTTGATATGATGTATCTCCTAATTTTTTCGAATTGTAATTTTCATCGATTTCATTTTGTATTGAATCAGGATAATTCACAGGTGTCTCATTAACTTTTCGTTTTGATTGGACAAACTCATCATTAAAATACTCATTTTTTGGTGAAATTTGAGCTTTATCTTTTTCATCAGAAAAGAGTTCCTGATTATCATCAATATTTTTATCATTTATGATCTTTCTTGAAGTACTATGACCCAATTCCTCGTATTCAATAAATGAATTATTTAGATTCTCATTTTTATTATTTTCATCCATACTTTCCATTTCTTTTTTTGAATCTTCAATATCTTCATTACTAAATTGATTTTGTTCTTTCATTTTTTCTATATATTTTGAATTAATAGGAGGAGAATCAGTTCGGTTAACTCCTGAATCCATTACACCAATACAAAATTTTTCTTTATGAATCCGCAAACTATCACTACTTGTAAAAAGCATTCCACATTGGTCACATCTTTCATTATTTAACAAAATATTTCTTTGCTCTTCTCTAGAATTGTTATTTTTTTCCTCAGCTTCCATATTTTTTAAGGACTTCTGGTCTTTGGTTTCAGACTGAGTGATTTTTGATTTATTTGAACCTATTTTTATTTATTAAATCTAAATGACATAATATAAAAGAAAAATGATTAGAAAAAAATAATTTTAGATAAACAATATCAAAGATATTTTATTTTAAACTTCGATCTTGATATCAATAGACATAATTTAAATATGAAAATTTAATTTCTACTACATTGTTTTTTCAAATTTATAACGAATTTAAAAAATTGAATTTTTTGAATATCAGAAAATATTGGTAAAATTGTCTTCAGTTAGCATCAATTCAAATTTTGAGTACTATGTTAGCTGCAAATATAAATTATTCATTAAATTCATTTCTATCAAGTAAATAAACATTGTAACTAACCTAAATCTTGCCATAGTTAAAATTTTAATTTTGTTCCATGGTTTTTAAAAATAACTCTAGGTATTTTTCGACATATTACTGAAATAAATTATATATCAATAAAAAGTGTTAGTTAAAAAAATAAAAAATATCTTGCTATATTTAAAATTGTATTTTATTTATTCTGTTGCATAGCAGCAGAAATTTTAATAAAGTTTAATAGAGTTATTTTCATGTTTTTAATTTCAGTTTTAAACTTTTTTAAGCGTAAAAATTTTAATTATTTTTTTAAATAATTTTAATAATCAAAAACTTTCATAACATTTTTTGCACATAATTTGTTATCAGATTTTACGCATTTATTTTATGCGTTGAAATAAACAACTATACTTTACTATACTAATTTAATTCAGTTTAGTTAAACTAAACTTGACCGTAGAATATTAGATATTATTATTATTATAAATAATCAATTATTATTAGAATTCAGTTTTAAAATTAAAACTCTTAAGTATAATTTAATAATGAATAAAAAAATACTTGTTTTACAATTTCCGATTTTAAAAACTATTTCTGTTAACAAATTAAATTAATTTAACGAAATAAATTTTGAGCATTTCAGAATTTAAAAATGCTGATTTGTAGGCAATGGCATAGCCAGAGGGGGGCTAGCGAGGGCTTAAGCCCACCCATTCAAAAAATTGAGTTGATTCAGCCCCCTCCAATTTTAAAATCAAAGTTATTCTTTTTATCATAAAACATTTAAAAATTTGTCTTTTATCTAATAAAATTTAAAGTTTCAATAGTAATATATGCGTTTATTTTTTTCGCAGTTATTTGGTAACATTATTTAAGGAAAAATCAATAATTAATTATTAAAAAACGATATTTTTAATAAAATATTTCAAATAATATTTTAGCTTTATCTTTATTTTATTGTTGAGGTTTATACGTTTTAATAAATTAGAATAATTGATTTGAGAAATTAATCTAATTGTACATTTTTATAAGAAGGTGTGAAATAAAAATTATATCGTATGTTGCTACAAAATATAAATTTAAAGTATTTTAAAATTAAATAAAGTAGAGACTGGCTCTCGAGTTTTAATTGTTATTGGCACTATTCAGAAATTTCAGAGGAACTTCTGTTCAAAGCTGTTGCAATAAAGAATGTTAAAAATCTTAGTATCCGATAATTATAAAGCATCTTTCCCTCCATTTTTTAAAAATATATCTCATAAATCACATATTAAAAATATATATTTTTGTGAACGCTTTAATATTTTATATCTGACTCTAAATCAAATTTAAATTGATAAATTTTGTTAACTTACTAAAAAAATAATTTTTTTTCATGTAAATAAATTTTTTTATTTTGATTATTATAAGCAGAATAAAACAAAGTATCTTTTTAATATTTTTAAAGTATAATTGCTAACTACAGTATGTCTATTTCATCATTCTGTTCTTTATAAATTGTGCCTAAAATTTAGAAATAGAATGTAATCTACTCGTTTAACATCCAAAGGAAGTTATTTTAACTTTTTTTATTATCTCTTCCAGCTCTAAATCAAACTTTTATTTCATTTCAATTTTTATCTGTTAATAAAAAAAAAAAACTAAATTAAAAAAAAAATTTATAGATCTTTAAAAAGATTAAATTTTATCATTCGGATTGTAATGGGCGCTGATATTTATGTCACTTGTTGAAATTGGATTATTAGAAGCTACATTATTAGATTCCTGGTTCATTTGATTCCTTAGTTTATACCACGATGTTTCCTTTATTACAAACCATACATCTCCAATCCATAAAATTAAGTTACCGAAACCTAAAATCTTTATTTTTTTTTACTTGGTTGTATAAATGATATTTTAAATGAATTTACACAAGAGACAATAAGATTGGTATATGTTGGATTTTTATTACCATAGCAGTTAATATTAATCTTATTGCAGAAACTCATTGATTCTATTATAAATTCTAATTTCGTGTAATGCTGTAAATCACTAACAGCTTTTGACCAAGCTATAGATCCTGCAAACCAAAAAATTGAAAAAATGCAAGTTGACACAAAATCCTTAAAAGAGAAAAGATTATTTTACATTATTTACATTATCAATTAAATCATAATTACAATCAGAGGAAAATAAACAATATTGTTATATTTGTGTCGAAAAAATATATAAATTATTAAAAATGCGATTGAATATAAAAATGCCGTCACTCCAGTAAAAACAAAGAATTGTGCGCTTGAGACAATATTTTTCGAGTCAGTTGAAATAGTTGTTCTATCAGCCTTTAAATCTGAACATTCTTTTTGTTTAGGATTAAGAGGTGCATTTTTAAGACTTAAATTTTAATTAATTAATTTCATGAAGTTCATTTCATTATGAATAAAAATTTCTAAATTTTTAAAAAAATTTCTTACTCATAAGGATAATTATATTTTCCTATATATAAAACATTTACACTGGTATTCGGACATCTTCTATTAAAAGCAAGTTCTGAACCACCACTAGCCGCAGTTGCAAATGCTAATAATGCCAGAAACTAAAAAAAAAGTTTTAGTCAAAAAAAGGTTTTTCTAATAAAATTATACTAATTGTAAGATTTTTATGAATCCTAAAGGTTCTTTGAGCACTTCAGTTCTAGCAGTTTCCACTGTCTACATTATAATTTTATAAGGTAGGTTTTTTTTAAAAAAAATTACTTGGCTAGCGAAGTTTTGTGCTTTTTGAGCGGCAGTTACAACTGTCGCTGCTGCTGATGCGGACATTTTTAATAGGAACTAAATCTAAAGTATAAAAGAAAATTTGTGTAAAAAATTAAAAAAAAAACTGCATAATAAACATAATTATTTGAAAAATGAAATTTGGGAAAAAAGCAGATTTGAAATAAACAATTTTTAGTACTAGAATGTATTGATTTTTGATATTTTTTGAAAAAAAAAATTTGTTACTGAATTTTATAAATAATAATTATATAATATTAAATAAAATTTTAGTAATAATAAGAAAATAAGCTTTATTTTATTATCATAAACAAGGAATTTATTATTTTAAATTTAAAAAGACAAAATTAATTTAAGTAGGTTTTGTTATGTATTTTAATTTTAAAAAATTTATAATACCGTTTTTAAATTTTAGTTGCTAACACTAGATTCATTATCATAAATATAATTTTTTTAAGGTAAAAATTATAATAAAAAATTAAAACAATTTTTTAAATTAGCTAACTTTGAATTTTATTTATATGTTTGTCTTTTAAAAAACATGGCTGATTTTTTGAACAAGATGTTCATTATTTTACAATTTATTTTAATCATTTTTTAAACTTTTCACAATAAAAATTATTGAAAAATTTAAATATCCTGAACAAGAATAACAAATAAAAGGATTGTTCCACAATTACATTTTTTACCTTAAAAAAAGTCAAAAAAGTCATTTTAATCCTAGAATACAGAACATGTTGTTTTTATACTTTATATAGCAGACGAATGAAGACATAAAAATTTTAAGTGAGTTATATTTCTTGATTGATGGAAGTCAAACAGAAAAATTTTATTCAATTTTTCGATAAATGGTAAACTATTGGAAAGTATAAATAGTATTATACAGCAGTGGTCTCATAAAAAAATTTACTTAAAAAAATTAATCATTTAGAATTTAACTAATTAAAGTTATTATAAAAAAAGTTCTTAGCCATTTTGCGTTTCTGTTGCATCAAAATCGAAACTTCTTTATTAAATTTAATTGAGAAATTAGTTTTAAATGAGAGGAGAATTGGCGAAGCCCATTCTTTTAATTGATATTAAATAAAAATTTTAGCTTACATTTCTGAATGAAGAAAATTAAATTTACTGATTCAAGACATTTTTTTTGTCTTGATCGAAAGATAATCCGTAACTAATGGATATCTAACTTTAATTCAAATGGTATTTAAAATAAAAAAATTACAAAGCTCTTATAGAAAGCTAAATTAGAAAAAAAATTTTTAAAGATAAAATCAGATGAGCAAAAATTTTGAGTCGTCGAAAGGAATATCAAATATTCCAACTGTAAATGAAAGGCTTGGTAGTGACAATTAAATTTTTTAAAAAACTTTCTAATTTTAATCATAAAGGATACCTAAGACCGTCACGAGAGCTGCTAGAATATTATCGAAAAAAAATTGGAGAATATGATTCTGAAAGAGAAGAACTCATCAGAAGACTTGATTCACTCAAGGAAACAATGGACGAACAGCACAAACTCCAGTGGGAACTAAGACAAAAAGATGACGAAATTGCAGAACTTCAAAAAGCTTTAAGTGATATGCAAGTGTTTCTTTTTCAGGAAAGGGAGCAAGTACTGAAACTTTACGCAGAAAATGATCGCTTGAAGGTAGTCTTTATAGTTGATATTTAGAAAGTAATGCTATTCTTTTCTATCTTTTAAATTTAAGATTCAAGAATTACAAGATAGAAAAAAGATAAATAGACTTTTATCATTGGCCGGAGTAAATGAGAATGAAGTCACTTATTTTGTAAAAGAGCCACCAAGTAAAATAATTATTTCGCAAAAGCACAATAAAAATTCTGAAGAAACCAAAACTGAAAAAATTGAAAAATCACATGATTCGTTTTTAGGAAATAATAAATATCCCAGAGATTATGATAGTTTGTTGTTACAAATAAACGCTTTGGAAACACAAATTCAAGAGCAAACAAAATTAAATAAGGAACAAATTGAGACCCTATTAGAAGATCGTAAAACCAGAATGGAAGAATATGAAACTCAAAGGGTCAAAGACTCAAATAGTATCAAACTATTGAAAGAAAAATTACTTCAGACTCAGAATCTTTTACACGAAAGTACTAGAGACTATCTAAATTCCAAATATGAAATTAAACAAGTAGAACGAAAGTGGATGGCTGAAAAAGATAAGCTTTTACAAGAACTAGATAAATCACTAAAACATGAATTGGTAAAGGAGGATGAAATTTTATTTGTAGCCCAAGAACAGTCAACGACTTTAGCAGAGGAGGAAAAAAAAAGATACGAAGCTGAGATCGAATCTTTAAACGAACAATTAAAACAATCTCATCAATTATCTGAAATGTATAGGGAGCAGGTTATTAAATTTGAGGACGAATTGTCGAGAATTAAGGAACAAGGTGATATGACGAAAGATATTTATAAGGATAAACAAGATAAAATGAGTAAACGTCTTCAAATAGTTAATGATCGATACAAAGAATTAGAAAAAAGAAGAAACATGGAAATAGAAGGATTTAAAAATGATATTAAAATGTTAAGACAAAAGTTAAAAGCTGTAGAAAAGCAATTTTTTAAAGTAACGATTGGATACTCTGCATGTGACGAAATTGACGTATTAAAAAATGTTCATGAAACTACCGTGAGATCGAGAGAGATGCAAGGAGAATTAAATCATTTGAAAGCAAAAATTTATAGTTTAGAAAATGATGTTAGAAATTTGTAAAAATAATCAATTTGTGAAATTAAAAAATAAAATTTAAAGTTTTGCTTTTTTTCTTTCCCAACATCTTTCAAAATGATTGATCAGCAAAAATAAATTCTTTAACTGATTTGAAATATTGGGTTACACTAATGGATATATAAAATATAATTCAATTATTATTTAAAATAAAAGATTACCTTTTATTATTAGTCAATTTTTTTATTTTAAAGTCAAGCACTAAACATTTAATTAAATATTTAGCTTTTTCAAAAAAAAATAATGAAATTTTCAAATATACAATTGTTTTTTTTACAAATAAATCTAGCAACAAAAGTATTCAAGTAAGAATGCTAAAATTATTTGGTCAATTTTTTTTTGATTTATTTTTATTTATTTGATTTTAAAAATTAATTGCAGTGTAAAAAGTAAAATGAATTATTAAACTAATTCAAGCTTTAATAATTTTAAAATTGACATCAAAACTGATTTTATCAGAAAATATAGAATTATAATTTATTTAAAATATTTTGAAATTTTAAATTATTTCTAGTAAAAACATCATGATTGGTTTCCTAAAAGTGATTAATTTAAGTTAACTTATTTAGTTGGTTTTTTTTCAATAAATTATAATATCGAAATAAAAAAGTATCAATCATACCAGCAATCGTAAATAAACCTCCAAATATAGCGCAACATCCTGTTATGAAATGAACAAATGATTTTGATCTTTCTTTATACTTTATCATTATTGGTGATAATTCATAATTTATGAAAATTCCAGGTAATTGTGAACCAAAAATATTACCACTGTTAATTAATTTTGTCGATCTGGTGACTGAGTATTGATAGGTATTATTAACTATTCTACCATCAAGATACTGATACGTTGTAGGAACCACTTTTAAAAAATAGCTATAACTTATTGAGTCGCCTTCATTATTAACTCGATCAAACAAACTTTCTTGAAATATTTGAAATATTCCTATTTCAAAAACATTATCTGTAAAAGTGTTCATTTTTTTATTTTCAGTTAATTTTTCCTTTGGTTTAAAATTTCTTCTCTCCAAAGGATTATATTGACTAGGATATTCATCGCCAAAAGAAAAAACATCAAAATAGTGAGCTGTGTTAAATTTTTCTATTGGCATGTTTTTTATATCATGAATGTGCTTTCATTTAAAATTAAAAAAAAAATTAAGAAAAATTCATAAGCTTACCATATTTTCATTCTGATAGCTAATTCCTGGAGCTATGTTTAATAATAATTAGGTTAATCAATAAAATTAAATATCTGATTACCAATATGAAAATTTCCAGCCACCTTATTTACTTCAAGATGCCCTTGCAACTTACAGCCTTCACCAGTCTCAATTAATCGTTTTATGGTTTCAATGTCTTCACTTCTAACTGAAGCCTGAACATTTCGACTAGCCTCATTTATATTTTCTTTACATTGATCGATTTCAAATGGGCTGAAGTGCCAATTTTTTTGCCTATAAGCAATTCTTACATCTTCACATGAATTACAGCATTGAATTTTAGAAGATTCTGCTCCATAACAACTCAAACATTTCGGTATATCCAATGAATCATTCTTATTTAATGAAACAAGAGTAGTTGGTTTTGTTGATGAATGTTGCTGAGTAAAATTTTTTAATTCTCCGTTTGGATTAATTGGCATTTTTTTTAGACCTTTAACGACATCATTTTGATGTTCTCCGCTTATATCCATTGCATCCAAACTAAGCAAGGAACAATGAAGTTTTGGAAATGTTATGTCTAAATTAATAGTTAGCTTCTGATTACGTGTTAGATCGACAAAAAGTTCCTGATTTATTTCGACTGTCATATACGAAATCCACTCATAAAAAAACAATATAAAGACAATTAAAGTTGTAAAGGTAGTAATCAGAGCCCCACTAAGAGTTTTAATTCTGAAATCTTCTAAAGGTTTAGGGTAAGCGTCAAAGTATTTTAATTTTGCGAAAATGTTGACCATTTCCTCAAAAATCTAAAAGATAAAATCTATTTTATAAAAATAAATTTAAGATTAGTTAATAAAACCGGTTATAATCGGTTTAATATTAGTTATCAAAAATAAATAAAATTAATAGAATATTTATTCTAAAATTTACATCTAAAACAATTCAATTCATTATATTTTTAGTCATTGATTTTTTTTTCAGTTTGATGATTATTTCTACCAAGCAAATTTAGTATCTAAGTAAAACAAAAAAACTATAATATTGCTTTTGTTACAAATATAAATACCTGTAATAATTCGGTTTAAAAGGTCCTGATTTATTGATACCTAAATATTGGCATTGATCGTCATTTAATTCAGTTAGATGGGCATCAAACGCTGGTAAATGCAAACTTGCAACGTACTCATCCATTTTTTTCGGAAGCAAATAAACGTCATTTTTATATTTGCCACAAGGAGCGTGAAATAAATCAATTAAACCTAAAGCCTAAAAATATTTTAATTCACATATGTTACTAAAGAATATTAATAAAACTTGAGCTGATGCAGTTATTGATATAAAAAAACTTGGAACACTAGAACAGCAAAGATTCATGATGCGACCTTCTGCAATTAATGTAACTCGTTTTCCACTAGGAAAAGTCAAATGCTGTACATTTAACCTAACATCATCCTAAATTTTTCAAATTTGAATTAAATTTTTGACCAAAAATCCCATATAATTACCCATATAATATCAGGTTGCTGTAGACTGTCAATATCAATTTCTGTATTTGAATGACCCATATTACATAGAATAGCTCCTGTTTTTAATTTTTCAACGTGTTCACGAGTGATAACAGATTTATTTCCAGTTGCAGTAATAACAATATCCATTTGTTTAATTACTTCTTCTAAACGAACAACTTTAAATCCATCCATACTTAATTTAAATTAATTAACAAAATTTTTAACATATTTTTCTTTTACCATGCTTGAAGAGCACAAATTGGATCGATTTCAGTCACATAGATTAAACAACCAACTGACTTTAAAGATTGACAACAACCTTTACCTACTTCTCCATATCCACAGATCAAAACTTGTTTTCCGCCCAGCATAGTATCTGTACATCTTTTAAGTCTTGATATTATGAAAATTAGTTTTTTATTTTAATTCTTTTGAAATTCTTACGAATCTATGACAGATTCTTTACACAGATATAAGTTGTCGAATTTTGTCTATTAAAATTGTTTTAATCAAAGATTAAAAAAAAAGTAAAGAGTTTTCTAAAATGAGGAAACTAAATTTAAATTTTTTTTTGTTAGTGTAGCCAAACTATTTGAATTATTAAATTTAAATATCCACAAAATTATCATGCTTTATAAATTGAAAAGTCAGAAGGTTTAATTGTCTTTAGCTTATTTCAAAGATCTTATATATCTCAAAATTAATTTGAAAGATAAGATATTAGCTGCGAAACAATTAAACTTGATAAATTTCATAGAAATATAATAAAATTTTTAAAATTCTACTTTAGTAACTGAATCGTTTACGTTTAAAGCTGGTATGGTCAAAAGACCTGTGCGAGACATTTGATATAAACGATGGATTCCAGTGACACTCTCTTCTACAATTCCTTTCAAAGAGTTAAAAACGCTTGTAATTTGTTTTTGGCAATAATAAGTCAAGTCACCACCATCATCGAGTATCTATTTCCATTTTTTTTATTAGTTCAATATTTGAATTAAAAATTACCAAATTTGGAAGCCAATCTGATGATCCATTAATATTTAGAGCTTTAGAAATGCACCACCAAAATTCTTCGTCAGTTTCATTTGTCCAAGCAAAAATAGAGATATTTTCTTGAGCCAAAGCAGCAGCCACTTCGTTTTGCGTTGAATATATATTGCACGCAGCCCATCTTACTTCAGCCCCAAGTCTGATTAATGTTTCAATTAGAACTGCAATTTGAGCAGTAATATGAGTACAGCCTGATATTTTAGCACCCTTTAATGGCTTATCTCCCTCAGCACGTCTTCTCAAAGACATTAAACCTGGCATTTCTTTTTTAAGTTATTTTTTAAATAAATCATTTAAATAACCATTTATCACCTATATTACCTTGTTCAGCTATTTGAATTTCTTTTCTTCCATGTTCTGCATAATCAATATTCCTCACGCAAAAATCAGTAAAATTTTGTTTGTTTACTTGTTCTTTTAAACGTGGACTTATTTCATCTTCTATATCAGAAGTTTCATTAGCTTAATAAAAAAATTAAATTGCTTATATTTTTTACAGCAAATGAAAGATACAATCATAATCTGTGACTGAGTCAAGAGTTTTCTGATTATGCGATTCTGATTTTGCAATGGAGCAGCTATTATTTCGATCTTTTTTTCTGGTTTGCTTTCCTTCATTTAAATTTGAATTTCTTCTTGTATCTTTATAACGATATCGGTCCATAATTCTAGGTCGATTGGGCGTTAAAGGAAAATTCACCGTCATCATGTTGAGTTTAGAAGGTGAATCAATTGAAGAATTACTACGCAAAAATGATGCCAAATTAGAAATTTGGGCAACGCTTTCAATTTTCGGTAAAGGAAGGATTTCATTTTTTGTGTTAATATTAGGATTATTCATTTTAATGTCTTCAGTTTGTTATTTTGATTTTTTGAACAAACGATTTTTTCAAATCGAGTATATCTTTTTAAATTTAATAATTTATGCTAAAAAGCGATATTCATAGCTAAATATTTGGAATAAATTCATTTTTATTTCTTAAATAAAAACTATTTTGATTCCAAGCATTTAAAAAATTCATCCTTGATATGTGAGAAAAACTAAAACCAATTTGATTTATTTATTTTGAAAATTAAATTTTCATAATTTAAAATGTTTAATTTACAATAAATTCAAAATCTTAAGTAATTCTGTGAGTGAGGAAATTAATGTCAAAAAAATAACTGGGACTGTGTTTTTTTATAAAAAGCTTTTGAATTGGCTTCTCCTAAATTTAGCGAATTTCGTGTCATATTTTTTCTAAATAAATACGAGGAGAACCTCAGACTGCTCAGAATGGAATTAAGTCCCTTTTTTAGCCCAGAGTTAGTAAATAAATTTTTATGGTGAAATTATTGATTTGAAATCTAGGTAGATCGAAGTGAATTTAGAATTTAAAGTATTATCTGTTGAGTTAAATTCATCCAGGTCTATTCTTAATTGTTGCTGGTTCAACTTTTGATCAAAAATTTATTGTTCAGAACTTTTGAGCGTGTTTGTATTCAGTCCAATTTGAGTTGTTTGTACATATCAATGATTTTTGTTGATTGGAAAGAATTTGACGTGTCTAAAAATCTGATGATATTTTTTGAGTGGAACAACATAGTGGAATAAAAGCATAATCGATGATCGTAAGGATAAAATTTTTGAAAATGATTTTGCATTGAGCGAAGGAAGTTTTGACTCTTAGGCCTTTGAGCTGGGATCGAATATGATACTCAAAAACGTTGGAAATGGTTACAGTAGATGATGGTCGATAAAAAGTTTGAGTTATTTTGTTTATTTTGACTGATAGTTTGTGCGATAATCTGCTTTTGTAAAAACAGTTTGAAACGCCTTGTTAATATTTATTTGGAGAACTTATTCATTACAATATTTTTAATGTATTCGATATTGCTTTGTTTTAAGTAACCCTAATCATTTTTAGTGATTTGTTTATGAACCAGATGCACAAATCGTCTGCAAAAAGGCAACTTTGAGGTCATTAGGGATCTGACATAAACGAATCTGAATTTTAGAATAAAAATGAAATTGAATCAGAATTTTAGAATAAAAAATTAAGATTTAGAAGAGAATATCTTATCCAAGGATAACTCTAAACTTTTGTTTGTATCGGAATGAAAATGGTTTATTTTAGATTTCAAAAATACAAAAATAGAGCAAAATAACAGAGAATTTGAGTCTAGTGAGGCAAAATTAAGATTATTATTATTAATTTGCTGAAAAGATTTTAAAAAATTACGCTTAACGGATCAAATCGAACCGAATTGAAATCTTTAAAGATAAAAATTACCCAAAAAAAAAATTATAAGGAACATAGATCAAGAGAGCAATAGCAGTTCCGAAAAAGTCGAATTATTTTAGATTTTTAGAGTCGAACAAAAACAATGAGTCTAGGCAATGGATACAGAGTCCTTTAATCGATAATTGGAATTGTTAGAAAATATCAAACCTATAATGGATGACTATGGTACAAAACTCAAAAAGGAAATTCTACTAAACTCTATATGGATAAAAGTCCACTTCAGAAATCGAATGTAATTTGTAAATCATTAAATACATTAAGAAATTATTAAAATTAAATTTTAGAGGCAATTTTTTGGAGATACAAAGTCCATATTAGCTTATTAATTTTGCAGAATTGATTCTAGACTGAAACAATTTTTTTTTTTAATCATATTATATGAGGATAAACTGTAATTAGTGATCAAATTTAATTTATTAGTTGATATGAGATATGATATTTATGTAACAATAGTCTATAAAAAGATATCTCTGCAAAAAGCACGCTAACATATTAAAACTTAACTTCTGCTTGAATTAATAGATTTTAGTTAAAAATTTAATCACTAGAAATGTGAAAATATGCAACTTTGCTTGTTACTTTTCTTTGATTGTCATTTTTTTTATTTTAAAGAACTGTCTAATTTCATCCGTTTATTTATTTTCAAACAAGAACTCATATATAAAAATTTCAAAAATATATCATATTATCAGGCTTATTTATTCGCCAGTAATTTCAAAATTATTAGACTCTTTAATTTTCTTTTCATATTCTTCATCTTCGTATTGAATTTTTGTATTAATCGTTGTCTGAATCCAACTATGATTTAAACAATCTAAAGCTGTAGCTCTTTTTCTAGTATCAAATTTTAACATAGGAGTTAAGAATTCTGAAAAATTTTTGGCATTCTCTTCTGGCCATGAATACTTTTGAGTTAAAACAGAAAAGAGATTCCATGGTCGGAGTTGGGTAATATGTTGTAATTCTCCTTTTCGATTAAAATAATCTTTAGAAAATTTGCCACTCAAAGCTAAGTTTTTAGGTATTGGTCCCAGAAGTTCTATAATATGGGCTAAATGATCTTCATCACGTGAGTAATAGTCTCCTGAATGAGGTTCAAATAAGTAATCACCAGTTGCAAGTTCAAAAGCCATACAAGCCAAACTCCAAATATCAGCAGATGTGTCGTAACCAGCTCCAATAATTACTTCTAATGAACGATACTGTCTTGTCTGAATATCTTCTGTGAAATGATGATTCTGAAATATTTAAAAAGTTTGAGTGAATAGGAGTAACTAATGTCACATACAATCCAGCAAGCATTTCCTAAGTCAGCCAATTTAACTTGAAGTTGAGATTCATCTACTATTTCTCTAAAAGGTTCTTTTTTTAAATGTATATCTAATTGAGACATATCTTCTATTTTATTAGATTCTTTTTCAGGAACTTCTAAGTTAGAAAGATTTTTCTGTGAAATGGCTTGTGAATTTTTTGTCAAGTATTGTTCTTCTAGTGTTTTAATTATAGAGACTTAATTTTCAAAATAAATTATCTTTATAATATATGTAAACAATTAATTAAGTAAAATACTTTTTTCATTCATCGAAATATTGGGTGATTCAATGTCCATTAGGTTCTCGGAATTTTTTAACAGATTTTCCTCAAAACATGCATTTGATTCATTGATAGACATATTAGACTCTTTTGAATCTTCTTCAGGAATCTTTAATCATTTATATATTAAAAAAAAATACAATTTATCAAAAAAATACAATTTTTTGTTTTATTTGAGCGGATTTTTCTTTCTTTTTCAATTTTTTCTTTTTATTTTTAGTTAATTTTAAATTATCTTTTTTTAATGGAGCATTGGAAACTAAAATAATCTATTTATAATCTAAAATAATTTTTAAAATATTTTTTTTACCAGCAGATAAACTTGGTTTAATATTATTTTTGATCCAGTTTTCTGCTTCCTCTGCCAAATTTTTTACACTTAGTTCATCAACACACATTAATACATTTTCTGGTTTCAAGTCAGTATGAATAATTTTGCATTTCGAATGAAGATAATGGAGTGCCTCTAAAATCTTTTTTAAAATGGTAGGTTCAAAAAAAAAATAATGTTTCGTGTACTTGTTTAATGATTATACGAACATTCTCTAATGGAATGCCAGTGTAATCTGATTTAGTGATAAGTTTTAAGAGATTATGACCGAGAACTTCAAACACCATGCATATATCTTAAGAATAAAGAATACTTTTCAATTTATTTAATAATTACAAATAATTTACGCGTTCCATTCGGTCCAGTTATTTTAAAATCATCATAAAGCTGTACAGTCTTAAGTCTATATGGATCAGATGGATCAGTTTCTCGAACCTAGTTTAAAAATTTATCGAAAATTTTTAATTCAAAATATTGATTTTACGGTTTTAAGCAACTTGATTTCATCTATTGCAGCTTCAGTATAATGCTTGGCGCTTTTTACTACTTTTAAAGCGACATATTTCGAAGATCTTTTTTCAAATTAATTAGTTATTAAAATACTCAGGAATTTTATTTACCTAGTGTCCAAACATAGCCAAACTGTACTAAAGTGTCCCCAACCAACTTTTCTTAAAACTTTGTAGCACCCATTAAACACATCTCCGATCTTAACATGATGATATCCACCTTTACAATAATCTTTTGAATCTTCTTGTTCATCATCATCAGATGAAAAAGATTGGTTTGATAAATCTGAATCTGAATTGAATTCCTCTTTTTTAGTCTCTGATGGGCTAACATTAAGTTGTTCTCTTCTAAAATTTGATTTGTAATCTTTTTTGGATTTCAATTTATTTCTTGTTAATAAAAGGGTTTAAATACATATTAAATTTTTCATCATGTACCTGGCTGATTTTTTTGAATTAGTGGATGACTTGAAAACTTTATTATCTTCATTTATTCGAGTTTTTCGAGCTTCTAGATTTGCCATATATGTACTGGACACTGAAAATAATTAAGTATTACTTCAAAATTATTTAAATCTTTATTATTTACTTTTAATTTGATTTTATTCAAAAATTGATAGTAAAAACTTATCCTTTGAGGTAAAAGTTAGAAACAACTTGCGTGAAAATTTAATGTAAAGAAAATTTTTTGCAATTAAATTTTTTAAAAGAGATTCACTGAAAAATTATGCAATTTTTTTTCAACTTAGAAATATTTAATTTTTATAAGCAAATCTAATATTCTTATCATTATTGTTAAGTTTTTTATTTTTATTTTGTTAAATAAAATTTCACTAATTTTTCAAACAAAAATTTAAAAAAATTGAATTTAAAAATCAATTTAGTATCAAAATCTTCCACCGAAACTAGAACAAAGCTCGTTTAGAAAATAATAAGAATAAAATTATTTGATTAAAAAACTTAAAATTTTTATTAACAAGAGAAGTTTTTTGACTTTTTTTTTGACATACAAAAATCTTTTTTATTCTTAAAGAAATAAATTTTTAAAAATTAAATTCAATATTTTTAGTTATTGGATATAAAAATTTTGTCTAATTCTGATTAATTTCTCAATTTTTTATTTGGTTAAAATATTAAGAGTTTTTTTTTTAAAAGAATTCCAAAAAATTTCGGGTTCTTTAGTATTTAAAATAAATATGACTTATAAATGATTTTTAATGAAATTATTTTTCATTATTCTAAAATAAACAAATTTAAATGCGAAGTTTTATTTTTTTTTAAATCTAAATATCATTTTGAATTATTTTGATTTTCTAAACTGAGAGTAATATTTACATAGAGTCTAAAAAATTTTTAAACTCTATGTAAACAATCTCTTCTGTGATATATTTTTAAATTAAAATTAATTAAAATCGCTTAAAATCAGGTTGTGACCGTTGCTAGTTAAACGACCTATTACACATGAATATTTCTAAATGACATTCACATTTATCAAAATCACCATGAAAATTAGAAAAAATTTTACGAAAAACATCTAGCAAGCATAAAAAACATTCATCATCTTAATTTACTGTATGTATGTACTAAAAATTATAATTCAGATAAATACATAAAAATAATTTTTTGAAACAGCATATTTTAGTAGCAATAAAACTAGGAATTATTAATTTTATTGATCGAAGAATTTTATTCTGCTTTAGAATTCAATTTTTATTCTTGAAAATTTTATCAAATGGTAATTTTTAAAAATAAATTTCTTGAATAATTCATTTTCATCTTAGGAAGATCCATCTCTTGACAGACATTTTAAAGGACACAAAGATGCAGTTACGTGCCTTGATTTTAGTCCAAACACCAAACAACTAGGTTTGTATTTTTTCTATAATATTTGAGACTTTTGGTTTTAAACGTAAATTTAGCATCCGGATCAATCGATTCTTGCTTGATGGTTTGGAATTTTAAGCCACAAACCAGAGCTTATCGATATGTTGGACATAAAGTAAAATATCTTTAAAAAAATGAAAAATCTATTAAAAATGAAAAAAAGGATGGTATTTTAGCGGTTTCTTTTGCTCCATCCGGCCAATTGGTAGCGTCGGGCTCTCGCGATAAAACAGTTCGGTTGTGGATTCCAGGAGCGTATGAATAATATTAGAAATACAGAATAAAATTTTTAATTTTTTTAAAAAAAGAAAAGGAGAATCTACGGTATTTACTGCTCATAGTGCTTCTGTTCGCTCTGTTGAATTTTCCTCTGATAGTCAATATATTCTGACTTCGTCTGATGACAAAACTATTAAGGTAATTTAATGATAAAAAGAGATGACTAAAATTCTGATTCTTTACTCTAATAGTTGTGGTCTTTAAATCGTCAAAAATTTCAGTTTTCATTAAACCAACATTCAAATTGGGTACGATGCGCCAAGTAAATTATCTTATTTTTTATAATTATTAAGAATTTTTTTTCGAATATAAAAAAAATTTTAGAATCTTTAGAAACTTGTAAATTAAAATTCTTAAGAAATTTTCAACATTATACTAATAATTAATTTTTAAGCTTTAATTTATTTTGATTTTTCTTTTTTAACTAATTTTTCATTACATTTAGATTTTCTGATGATGCACGTTTAATAGTAAGTTCATCTGATGACAAAACAATTAAATTATGGGACAGAAACTCTAGAGATTGTATCCATACTTTTAATGAATATACTGGATTCGTAAATAGTGTGGCTTTTCATCCAAGTAGTACATTTATAGCAGCTGGATCAACCGATTCCACAGTTAAAATATGGGATATTCGTACCAATAAATTGATACAACATTATACGAGTCATACTCAAGCAATAAATTCTATTTCTTTTCACCCATGCGGAAATTATCTTCTTACAGCATCTAATGATTCAACCCTTAAGGTCTTCGATCTCTTAGAGGGAAAAATATTTTATACTCTTCATGGACATCAAGTAAATATTTTATTAACTTAAACATTTTAATTGATACTCAAATTAAATTTTTATAATAACAGGGCTCCGCCCTTGCTGTTGCTTTTTCTAAAGAAGGTGATTATTTTGCCTCAGCCGGAGCAGATGAGCAAGTAATGGTATGGAAAACAAATTTTGATCAGATACTCTACCAAGATTCGTTAGATATTCGTAATCAACGAATTTCAACTCAATCTACTAATAAGATTATTACTACAAGTAATAATAAGCACCCAGAAAATAAAGCATTTAGCAGCACCAATAATGTTATTCATGCTCACACAAATAATGCTTCAGCTTCTCGTTCTTCTTCATCTTCATCGTCTCAAAGAGATCAGTCTCCATTAACGATACCTTTGAATGAATCAAATTTAAATGAGAATGATTCAATAGACTTTAATCCAACTAAAGCTGCATTAGTATCTGCAGCAGCAGCTCCAAAGCATTTTTTAACTCCAAATTTACATAAGCCATCCAAAAATTTAGCAAATATTAATTTAAATTTAATTGCAAATGGAGGTGCAACTAGCAATTTAAACGAGAAAATTTCTAATATAGGCAATTCAGTTTCAATGCTAAAAAAGACAACCAGTGATTCGGAAGCATCTAAATCAACCATTCAATTTAAAGATTGGTCTAATACTTTAGAGCACATAGTTCAACAATTAGATATTTTGACTCAAGTAAAATCTCTTTAAAAAAAAATTGACAAAATTTGTATTTTTAAACTTTATTTAAGACAGTGGGTATACTTGAGGAAAGACTGAACTTAACAGAAAATAAATTACAGGTTATAGTTGATAATAATTCAATTAGTTCAACGAATAAGAATATTTCATCAAACAAGTTTATCAAGTGTAATGGTTCAATAGCATCAGAATTGAGAAATTAATTTAGTTTATGAATAAAGAAATATTAATTTTTAAAATCAATTATACGGATCAGAATTAGCCTTATCTTTTTAAATAATTTCCAAATTTTTTTAAAAGTTTTCTTAATCAAATCAGGGAAAATAATCTATTCATTTTTAGGAATATAAAGAATAATAAAAGTTTTGTTGCACAATATTGATTTCAATTGTAAATAAAATAAACTTAAACAATAGACCAAAATAAATTTATCATAAAATTTTTTTTTAAAAAATACGATTCAAGAAATAATTAATCTTGAAACATTATGTTCAATATTGATTTAATTAATTTATTAAGTGAGCAAAAATCTTAAAATTAATATTGTATACTCGTTTTTTACCGGATTTTTTGCTTGTTTAGTACCCTTGTTGATAAAATTTGCATTTAATATTGACGATTTGACGCCAAATTATAATAGATTATTAAAATTTGTGTTTCAAATTGGATTGTTAATATTGAGTTTTTTGAGTAACGGTTTTATGTGGTTATTTTTTTCGAAAAGCCTAAAAACAAGTTCAACTTCTATATATTCGACTTCTTTGAATAAATTTACCAATTTTATTTTCTCAGCAATTTTCGGTTATTTTTTTTTAAACGAAAAACTAGACATTCGTTGTTGGTTTATCGGTCTTTCAATATTACTTATTGGTTTAATTATCCTTGGAAATCAAAAAAATTCTGAGAAAAATGAAAAATACAAAATATCAAAAAGTGAATAGAAACGCAAATGAAGCGAATGATAATAAAAAATGCGATATTTTAGAAAATCAACAAAGAGCCTTTGATTTTAACTCAATATATGACTACAAATCTATTTACAGTTATAATAAATCCGATAGATTTTTTAGATATAATGATTTAAAGCATGATCATGGTAATTTTATAAAATACACGTGAATAATTATAATATAATTTTCAACATTTTAGATGATTTGAAATTAAATCGAATTCAAAAATTTGTGTATTATGCCATTTTAGGAATTGGCTATTTAGCCTTAATTTTTTTCCTTCCCTTTTCCCTTTTGTTCTGCTTAAAGGTATATATTTTCAAGTTTTTGTTTTTCAAGAGTTTTTGAATTTTTAGGAAAAATTATTTTATATTTTATTTTAAAACTGATGATATCACTAAAACTTTTTCATATTTACCTCCACAATTTAATGAATGATAATTTTTATACAAATTCAAAAATTCAATGTTGCTAGATATTTACTTATTTTTTCAATATTTTTAAGAAAGTAAAACAAAATGAACAAATAGTAGTGTATAGACTTGGACGGCTAATTCATCCAGCTTATCAAACCGGATATCATATTGTATTTCCTTATATAGATACCTTTACACGTCACAGTATGTTTCAAAAAGAACTATCTATTCCAAATTTACAGGTATTTTTAATCATTAATTAGAATCTAATAATGGCTTATGGTTTTTGCCAGCATAAGCCATAAGCCAAAGCCAGCAAACGTATGGTACAAAATACAATTTTTATTGCTTTTTATACATGTGTGTTCATTTTTCACCTAAATAGTTAATAATACTTAAAGAAATTTATAACTTTTTATTTTTCGATTTTATTAAAATTTTTTTTAGATAGTTACTTATGAAACAAGCATAATTGATTTGTCAACAGTTATTTATTATAGAATAAACGATGCGATCAAAATGACAAGCTCAATTCAGGAAACAAATAGCATATTACGCTCTGTTTCCAGAGGAGTTTTGATGAATATTGCGTCAAAAAAAGATCTTGATCAAATTGAAAATGATAAAGCATATTTTATAAAAGAATTTAAAGTATTTTCAGAATTTGAAATATGAATTATAAATAATTTTTGCCAAAGGAGTATTTGAGTGGAATTTTTAGTAAATGGGGTCTTGAAATTATTGAAATAAAAATGTAAGGTAAAATAAAACAAATGCGAATAAATTAAAATTAGATTTTTAAGTACCGTAAATGGTGTCTTCAAGCAAGAAAATTCTGAAGGTGAAGATCCTGCTTTGAAGAAATTAGCTATGGTTTTTAAAAGTCTTTTAAATTCGTCATCAAGTTCAAATAATGAATCAATTCAAGGAACATCAGATTGCTTTTCAAAAGGTCCTAATTTTATGAATTTGATTCAAAATATGTTTCCTTCCATTAATACTGAAGTTGAAGAACAAAATAATTCAAATAAAAAATCATCCAATGAAGCAATAGATTCTTTTCAGTTAAATGATAGTATATTAGAATATAAGCCATTCAAATTATTAAAATTTATTGAACCACTGATAACCGAAAATCTGGTAAATGAAATCGACACTGTCTACGAATTTCATATCACAAAGGAATATAATGACACGAAAAAAGAAAAAACATGTGAAATATTTTGCTTGGATATCAAAAATAATGTGAGAAATCGTGTTTCATACGGGCCAAGTTTGTTTTCAAAAGTAGACTGTTTGATTAAGCTAAATGAAGAATCACTATATGATATGCTAAATGATGATTTAAAACCATTTACAGCTTATTTATCAGGTAAAATTGAAATTGAAGGTGATTTGCATAAGGTTTTAAAACTTAAAAAGCTTATTAAATTAATACCTTGTAGTATTAATCATTCTTTAAATTATAAAATTTAATTTAATGAAATTTTTAAAAATTTGAAAAGAAATTAGATGTTATTATTTGATAATTGTGTGATTTTTAATAAAATAAATAATAAATAATTTTGTGATGAAAAAATAGTTTTTTTATTGGTGAAAATTTTTCTATGGAAGAAAATTTTGATATTTTTCAAAAATTAATACAAATTTAATAAAAGATTTTTTAGATTTTTTTTTTATTTTTATCATCTGTTCTAGCTTTCCTTTTCTAATTAATTAAATAAATTTATCTTATTGATTGTTATTGCTATTTTGTTCTTTTTTTACGAATATTTTTTTTGAGTCGATAAGCTGCATAAATGATAGCAATTTTTTTCCTTATTCACTCCTTGTGGACCATATGGTCATTCCTTTTGATTTCCACTTAAGTCGATCTTTCGCCTTCACCCTTGCTTCTCCCCATGTCATTCCCATTTCGATGAGTTCTTTCGTGGTTGTTGACCTCCATATTACTGCTCATCTTCCTACCATAGGTCGCCCTTGTCGTGTCCAATGAAGAATCTTTTTTAGTTTTTTAGTAATTCTTTTTTCTTTCATCTTAATTACATGTCCAAGCCATCGCAATCTTTTGTGCTTAATGCATTGACTTAATGGCTCTGAATTTGTTCTTTTGTATAGTTTAGCATTCGACAGTGTCTAAGGGCAGTGTATCCCCAGAATCCTTCGCAAGTTTCCAGTATGGAAGGTATTCAGACTTCTTTTGTCAGATTCACACATTCCCCATCATTCACTTCGGTACATAAGTAATTAATGAGTTGAACAGTTTGAGTTTTGTTTCCTCGCTAAAGTTGGTTGATTTCCATGCTGGTCGGAGTAAAGCAAATCTTTGCTTTAGCAAGAATTGATAGAAATTAATTGAAAGTTATTAATTATTATTTATTAAAAATATAGTTTGGGTTATAAACCCTGGCAGTTTGGAATGGAACTTAGTCCTTCCTTTCAGCCAACTGTAATAAGTTCATTGAAAGATTATAATAAATTTTAAAGTTTAAAAATATTAATATAAAAATAAATGCTTATAAAAAGAGAATTATTAATTGATAATCAACAAATCGACATTAAGTCCTATAAAAAAAGAAAAAAACTAAAGATATACTGATAAAATAAAAATAAAACATGTGAATTAAATCAAATAAATTTAAACAATTTAAAAAAAGTAAAACAATTGAATATGAAATAAAAAATGGATCGATTTGAATCTATTGAAGAATAAAAAACAACACAAATATTTGTGGACCAAACTAACGAATATGCAATGTTTTTTTATTGTTAATTCATTTTAGCATAAAAATAAAAGTTATTGCTACAGCATATAGGTTACAGTTTTCTAACTGCGGATGAATGAGAGGACAGATCGTCATTTTTGTAAAGCAAATATACAAAATTGCTTGCAAACAAATTTTACTTATCCTTCAAATCTTTGATAATCCAATAGATTTTATTTTATTAAAAATTTAAGTAAAAACTAAATTTAAAAAAATTATATTAGAATTATTGGAAATTTATAATTTAAATTTATTTGAAAAGAATCTATTGCTTCATTTGATGTTTTTGGATTTGAAATATTTTGTTATTCAACTTCAGCATTAATTGAAGGAAACAAAAACGACAATTAAATATATAATTTATTTAAAATAAATGTTGAAGTGGTAATTTATATTAAAGAATATTTTTTTTTTGAATCAACTTAATTGAACCAACTTTATTTTTTCACAAACCAAACTTTTATATAAATATTTATAATTAATTTATTTCATAGCAACAATTTACTAAATTTTTTTGATTAAGCACTTTCAATCAATATATGTTTCTTCACTAATTAACCGTACTACAACAATATTTTGAATCAAATTCATAAAATTAGGACCTTTTGAAAAGCAATCCGATGTTTGAATTTGATGATGAATTTAAAAGACTTTTAAAAATCATAGTTAATTTCTTCAAAGCATGATCTTCACCTTCAGAATTTTCTTGCTTGAGGACACCATTTACGATTCTTAATTATTATTAAGAAACTTAAGGAGATCAATATAATGTGTTTTGGTTGTGAAGCTCTGTGATTCAGAAAAGTCAAGCATGCCTATAATCATTCTCATCTTTATTCCTAAATTTCTGTCAAGCTTCTATTCAGATCTCTGAAAAATTTTTTCTTGACTCATAAATTTTAAATCTGATACTGTAGTCTAAAACTAAACACTTAATTTAAAATTTTATTTTAAAATATTAGCTTAATTTAAAGACAAAAATATTGCTTTATAAAGAAAAATTATGCATTATTATAATAGTAGTTATTATAACAAATATCGCATGGAAATTACGTTATGTTTTTTTTTTAAATTTCTAAGAAAAATAATGGATCTGTTTGAAAAAAACACCAAATGTAATATTTTTAATAGCATACCTAAAAAATTTTTATTAAATGTATTTTTTTAAATCAATAAAAAGGGATTAATTTATTTAATGATGCACAAAATACAATAATTGACAATGCGTTAGAATTGAATCAATTAAACATATTTTCTAAAGATGAGTTAAATTGTTTAATTCAGGAAAATCAGCAGAAATGCCAAATTATCTTCAACTTGAAGAGTATTTTAAATAAAAAAGAAGTCAAAGTCAAAGAACTAGGTTTATTGACAAAATCAGCAATAATTATATCTAATAAGAATTTTTTAAGACCAGAAACTTAGAGAAATTACTTTAGAAAATGAAAAGAAGAATAAGTCAGTAATTTCTTCGTTTCAAATAGATCTTTTGAATAAAGCAAAATATTTAGCAGAAAATGAGTAAATTAATTTTTAAATTGTTTTTAAAAAATAAATGATTTCTTAAAAAGGTCAAAATTCGAATGTTATAAAACATTGGTGTAATAGAATTAATTTTGAAAATTAAATACAATAATACCCGATGGTATGATGAATAAAAGTATTTTTTTATTATAAAATTTTAGAAAAAAAAATAGTTAAAATAAATATTGATATAATCAATTGTTCAAATAAATATTTCAAAATTACTTTTTTGTTTTTATAATTAATGTTTTTATATAATGACTCAATTAAAAATCAAATCAGGCCCTTGTGGTGTCCATATACAATAAACATATACGTATACAAAAAATTCATAAACAAAAAACGTATGACAAATCAAAAAAGATAAAAATATCGACTATCCCTAAATTTCGAACTGCCAGACACGGATTTATTATTTCAACTACAACTAAAAAACCGGACACGGGATTTTTCTTCTAAAACTAAAAAACTTATAAATATGGCATTTTGTAGAGCTTTTTCAATTTTCTTTAGACTTTTATGAGTTACCCATATTGAGAGGTCGTCCGCGAAAAATCTTTTTTGATTGAGTTGGGTATAATCTTGACTATGTTGCTGAAAAAAATAGAGAAAATGTGACACTCTTTTGATCTCGATTCATTGTATTGAACAAAAAACTGAGGACTTGACAGATAGTTATGTATCCAATTTTAAAGACCTTCAATTAAATTTTTTGACTTTAATTTGTTTAAGATTGCATTGAAGTAGATTTTATCGAAAGCATTTTCAAATTCAAAGAAAACAGCACCTGTATTATATTTTTGGTTGAAACATTCAATTGTTGAGTATATATTGTGTTAAAAAGTGGTCTTGTGTGCTAATTTTTTGCGGAATTCAGATTGGCATGTTGGTAGATTTTTTTTCTTTTTCTAACCAGGTAAGAACTTTATTGTTAATGATTTTTTCAATCCATTTGGCCATGGATTTTTATCTTTTTTTGGTAACATTATTATTTTATTTTTTTTTTAGTTGTTTGGAAGGTATCCGAGTTTGAAGGAATCATTGAAAAGTCTGAAAATACGGATAAAAGTAGACGTTCAGCAATTTTTAAAGACTAAATTGTTAATTTAGTCTTCTGCAGTGCAGCTTGCAGCTTTGTTGTTTTCAGGGCGTAAATAAATTCGTTTTAGAAATTATTTCATCATTTTTGCACTCAATTGGTTTCAGATTCAATATATTGCTGTTTATGAGACCATTGTTTGGAATAAAGACTATTGAAAGAAGTTTTCCAATTATTTCAGCTATTTCATATTCATCGTTGGTTAATTTATTATCAATTTTCTCGATGATCAAGTTAGATGGTTTTGAATTTGTGGTTTCTGAATTTGTTGTCTAATTTTTTTATTAGTGTTCATTATTCTGATTTAGATTGATTAAAATTTTTAATTGATGGAATTCATGGGTAATTTTTTCTTGTTTACATAATTTGATATGATTTTAAATCCTGTAGCATACTAAATTATAGATTTTTATCTGATATACTGTTTTATTTTTCTCTTAATTTTGATAAGGTCAAGAATAGTCTTCCGAATTTCAATTTAGTTGACTGATTTCGTGACAAATCTTCTGGTTGAAGTAGCAGCTAAGAAAGATGATTTTATATCAGTTTTTAGATCAGCGGATTTCTTTTCTATATATTGTTTGTTCTTTGAAAATTTTGGTAAGCCTTTTTGTTCTTTCTTTATTCTAATTGATTTTTTTAGTTGTGAATATTTTTAAACTTGGATTTTGGTTTTTAAAAATGGTAATTGTAGGTTGATGGTCGCTGATTTCCTGTTTCTAGACTTTGTTTTGAAAGAAATTTTTTAATAATCGATTTGAGGCGATTGTCAAGTCAATTATTGATTTTCTACGTGGATAAGTGGGATCTGTTCAATTGAGGACATGGCTGTTTGATTTAGAAAGGAAATTTTATAATTAGCGACAGTAAGAGTTTTCAGCATATCGAGATTTTTATGACACTTTGTAAATTTGAAATTATATTGGCTAAACAAGTGATATGTATAAATTAGTATAATTGGATAATGTGAATTGTAATGCATCCATTGAAATTGAAATAAATAATGAAACTTCAAACTATCCGTGAATCTGGTGTACTTAAACTAATTATGATTTTTGTGATCTGGAGAAAAACTTTTCTATCACAGATACGTAATTTTTCGCAAGATCAATTGATTAGAACAATAATTTAATGAATAAAAATGTAAAATTTAGGAAACAAATGTGAAAGTTTTCTTAAAAAATTAAGCTATAATCGTTATCTAATTGATTTATTGGACCTTTTTTTAATTTTTAGAGATGTGTTATTTAATCTTCTGATTAAACAAATAAAACTAATTGATTGATTGGTTTAGTCTGTTTAATCAAATTAACATCGACATAAAATTTTGCCAATCAAAATACTTTCTACAGAAAATGTGTTCACCTTTACATAAATTATAATAAATTAATTTTTTTAAATGTCAGTGAAAAACATGGTTTCGACTCAAAATGGTTTGGCAATACCAGTTTTTTCTTTTCGAGTTTAGGTCACCAACAATGAAATAATTTTTGTATTTTGACGATAAATGGTCTAGAAGTGAAATGTTTCGTCCGAATCTAGCCTGATAAGTTTGATCTTCGATTTAAAAAAATAAAAATAAATTTTTTTTCGAGTCAAGTCAGTTACTTAAAATTTTCTTAAACATAAAAGAATGAACGCCAAATAATTAGAAATAAAGACAAATTTGATTGAACTAACAAAGTTTAATATGTTTAAATCATTGAAATCGATATGGTTTCCTGATTTAAATAGAGCATAACTTCAAAAAAAATATCTAAATATCATTCTGGCTATAATATTTAAGAATCTTACTGATTTCAAAAATTGATGATGCTTTTTTTACAGTAACATTAATTTGCCTAATTAATGTCTTTTCTTTTAGTTTTTTTTAATAGTTTGAAAATTTTATCGGTCATAGAATAAAAAAGACTACAAACAAGCTAGAATTCAAAATTAAATGGGCTCCCAATGATAAGCGAAAATCGTATGAATTTTTTAATTTTTTTATTTTTAAAATTTTTTAAAAACGAATAAAAAGACGTCGATATATTCATGTTTAACAGCTATTACAGAATCTAGCGAAACAATTCATAAAAATACCAGAAAATAAAGTAAATCCATATTTTAAAAAAAATTTGATGAAAATAATGAAGCTAAATATCAGAATGGCTAAAAAATTAAAGAATCTTCTAATGAAATTTCATCTTTCTAACGAATTTTCAGATAGATTTTTTGATATTATAATAAAAAAAATTTTTAAAAATTAATTTTTAAAATATATATCAATTTAAATATAAATATATTTCCTTATTTTAGTTAAATAATAAATTCGAAAAATATTGTTTTTCTTTCAAATTTAAAATAAAATGTAATTTTAGAATTTAATTTTTTTATCTTAATTAAATACTTATTTCTTAAAAATTATTTCTTAGGAAAGCTTCATTTTTAACCATTTACGCATTTTGAAAAATATTTAAAAAAAGCTCAAAAATAAGCTAATTAAATCCATTCTTTTTAATTGAAACTAACGTTTAGAGATTAGATAATTTAAATATCAGAATAAGCTAATTTAAACGTTATTGATAATCTAAAAATTATAACATTACAATTAAAAATCATCACCTTACTTATCTTAATGGAGGTTTCTGTTGAGAAAGTCATTTTAATAAAAAAGCTGATATGTATGGTAGTTAGAGAGAAACAACTCCTGAAAAATTTTATTTTAAATGGAAAAGAAACGATGCACAGTTCAGGACAAAAGTTTTAGCAACTTTTTCCTAAGAAAAAGCCTTAAGTTCAAACGTATTCAAATATATTTCAGAAAAGATAAATGGCTTAATTTTAAGGATTGTATTTCAACATAGATCAACGATCCAGATTTTTTGCTTCAGAAAATCAAATTATCTCAGAGAAATCTAAGAGTGTTGGGAAAAGTTGAAGTTTTAAATTAAATATGAACAATTCATTTACTTCATCAAAAAGTTTGCAGCCTGGTCATTTATTTTGGCATGTTAAGGTTAAGCTTATCTATTGTATAAAACCAATTAATGGATTTTTATAAAAACAAAATCAAAAAAAGATTCTGGAATTTATTCATTATTTTCTACGACAATATAATAAAAACCACAAGGATTTATTTATGAGATTGAATCAATTTCGATTGGTTTTGGAATGTTTTCTGAAATTCAAGTAAAATTTTTACGTTTGTCATTTCACCAATCTTGAATTTATTAGCTCGAGTAGCCAACTGTTGTAGTAATGGAAGGTCATACATAGAAAAAAGGAAGCATTCTCTTTAAGCCTTTTATGCTTTCTTTTTTTATGGAAGCATACATTTTCGACGGGACACAACGTTTCCTTGTCAACCCACCTCGTTCCTGACCACCATTGACCATTACGAAAATGATAATTACATTTTATTCGTGATGGCCATCCATAACGTATACAACTCGGATTTCCATTGGACATACTTCAAATATTATTTTAGTTTTTTTTTTTTTATAATTATTCTTACTTTAGAATCCTTACCTTTCAGGACGTCTTCTGGTTCTTTTAGGTAGTGGAAGTCTTATATGTTTCTCTTTTTCGATTTTCTTTTTCACCTAATAGTTTGGAATATAAGCCCATTCTGTTCCGTTCTATTTTCATCAATTGACAGGAAATGTTACAATCCGAGAAGTTTTATCAATCACATCAAAGATTGGCGTGGCGACTTCTTTTATGCAAGGGTCTAACTCATTCAGGTTTTCATTTTCATTCATTCAGTCCGATTTGCTGTCATTCGTTGTTCATATTATTATCATAAAGATTTTTCTTGAGTGTTCTTTAATATTTGTTTTATCATTGGTTAACATAAAATTGTCCATCGAGTGTTTACTTTCTGCAACTTGAGGTCCGAAACATGGTTTCAGTCTGATAACATGCACCTTTTTTTTTCCTTTTAAATTAAGTATTATCCATTAATTATGTTCTCCTTGTCTTTGGTTGACTGTGTACGGTCCTTTCCACTTTCGTGATAGTTTTCTGCAGTTTCCATTTTTCTTGGCCTCATGAAAGAGCCACACTCTGTCTCTCTCTGAATAGCCAGTTGGTCTAACTCTTCTATCTGCATAAAACTTAAATTTGTATATTTTATTTCTGGTAAATTTGCGGAGAGTTTCTTAACACTTTTGAAGACTGTTTTGGATCTTTTTAGCATAAGATTGTTGATCTATGTTCAGCTCCCAATTAAATAATGGATAAAGTAAGTCTATTTGAAGTTTGGTTTTTCTCCCATAAATAATCTCAAACGGAGTTAACCCTCTTGTTGATTCTTGTTGTATGCAAACGCAAGACAATGATGAAATTTACTTTTTTTTCTTGATTAGCTGAGACATAGCAGTTTAGAATTTGTTCCAATGTCCTATTGAAATGTTCAGTTTACTCATCAGATTGTGGATGATAAGCTGCGTTGCTTAGACGATGTATGTATAATTTCTCGTATAAAAGGGATACTAGTTCGGTTTGAAAATTTGTTCCACTATCTGATTAGGCGAATTCAGGGACTCCATGTCGACAAATCAGTAAAAAGAGGCATTCCGCTATTTAATCGGTTGTCTGTTTTTTAAAAGGATATAATTCTACCCATTTTAAATAATGTCATACAACGACCAGTATGTTTATGTAACTCATATCCGAAGAAGGCAGTGGTCCTAAAATATCGCAAGTAATCATTTGGAATGTTTAGCTTGTTTGAATCGGAGTGATGGGTTGTCTGATGTATGATTCTGCTGATTTGGTGGATGAACAAACTTCTCAGCCATTCTTCTTCCCAGTCAATATACTCAGCAATGTTTTTCCTATAGTTTGGCCTATAAAAACGCTGTTTCATTTTTTGGTATGTTTTATCATAACCTGTGTCCACTAATAGGATCATCATGTTTCTTTTTTAAAACTTTCATACGATTATTCTTTAGAACGACGTATTGGAAATGAATTCCATATGGAGACCTATCACTACATCTGAAGATATTCTTACCGAAGATTCTGAAATCACAGTAATTTCGCCAGTATATATGTATTTCACTGAGTTTTTCTCGCATTTTTCTGGCTTTTCTCCTTGTTTAACCCATTCAAGCAGAGTTTTGATATCCGGGATCTCGAATTGTGCTTCATTAAACTCCAGCTTTTGTAACACAAAATTATTGATTATAATTGCGGGATCTAACCTCTCATTTTCTTCCTCCTCCTCATCAGGGTTTTAACAACCATCTTTATAGTGCATCTGCATTTTCATTTTTACTCCCCTCACGATAATCCAAATCAAATTCGTACATTTTTATCTCGAAAAGCCATCTAACGAGACTAGATGACGGGTCTGGATTATATCTTAACCATAATAAAGGTTTTTGTTCAGTCACAGCAACGAATTTCTTTGATATCAAAAATTGTTTTAAGTCCTTTAGAGCAAGTAGGAATTATAAGAATTCTCTTTTCGGGGTTGAGTATTTCATTTGTGTTTTAGAAAATCTTTTGTTTAAATAGAGTATTGGCCGGTATGATCCAAGGTTTTTTTGGCTGAGAACAATTCCAGAACTGTTATCGCTCGCATCTATTTCAAGACAAAAATTTAAAAGTCAGGCAGCACTAAAAATCTCCCCATCCGTAGGAGTTTTTAAATAAGTTAGTAAGGTGTCAAAACTTTTTTAACATTTTTCTGTCATTCGAACTCTTTTTATAGTTTCTTTGAACCATTACATTTATTCCACTCATTTTTAAAAAAGGCTTTTTGTATTCGTTCCAGGACAGTTTTAACGTGTTAGTAATGGTCGTCGGCCTTTTCCGAAAAATAATAGTGTAGTCTAAGAAGACAAGGCAGATTTCTCCTATCAGACCTTTTAGAAGTTTTTCCATCATGCGCTTAAACCTGGCTGAGGAATTTGTGAGGCCGAAAGGCAAATAACACAAATTCGGTTATGAATGCTGTTTTCGCTTTATCTGTTTCGCTTAATCTAATCTAATGCTAAGTCCTGAGTCGTAAAGTATTTGGATCTTTTTAATATTAACAGCATTTCTTCAATCTTAAAGAGTAGGTATGAGCCCGTAATTGTTACCTCATTCAAACGACGGTAGTCCACGCATATTCTCAAACTCCGATAACTTGTCCAAATAAATACAAATGGTGATGCCCAAGAAGAATCACTTTCCCCAATTAAATATGCATTTAGCAATTCTTTTATTTAACTGGCATTTTGTGATAGTCGAGCATATTCTTAACAGTCAGCCATTATAATTCCCGGGCGTTTGAAAAAATGACAAAGTTTCCTTCCTTTTGCTGCGAAGTTAGACTTCAATGATGTGAATTTACGATACTCTTCTTTGAAACGGAATTGTTTCGCAGATTTAAACACTGAATTTTTGCTAGTCTTTCATGAAAACAATTTTATAACCAATTATACGGTTTCATCTAAAGCTTTTAAGCGTGTAAGCCTATACAGTCTTATTGAAGCTACCTGAATTATCGTATTAGTGTCATTTAAACCATTGATCATCACCTAAATCGATCAAGAACCATTGCCACAACGTTAAAAAAAGTTGATCCTGCTGAAAAGCTCTTAGCAAGTTCAGAGTTTTTGAAAGAATTCTTTGACGTTTTCTTTGGTGTGCTGTCGTCTATTGTAATAACTACGCTTTGCGTTAATATTTACTTGTTCAATTTTACCGAACAGATTTTTCATTTTTTGTCAAAGTTCTAGTAATTTTTTTTCAGCAAATAAGCTTACTTTTGAATTATGAAAAGATTATTTAAATTTATTTTACATTCATATGAATGAAAAATCAGTTTTAATCACAAAAGCTGTTCATATTAACGAAATATCGAATAAAAAATTAATTTAATTTTTTTCAGAAATAAGCTTCTTTTTGAATTATGAATAAATTTTTTAAATGTATTATCCATTCTTATGAATGAAAAGTCAGTTTTTATTGCAAAAGCTGTCTGTATTATGCATTCATATGCATGAAAAATTGGTTTTTATTTTTAAAGCTATTTATCTGTACGAAATAAACAAGAAAAAATTAATTTATTTTTTTTGAGTAAATAAGCTTACTTTTGAATTTTGAATAGATTTTTTAAATGTTTCATCCATTCTTATGAATGAAAAGTCAGTTTTTATTGCAAAAGCTGTCCATTCAAACGAAATATCGAACAAAAAATAATTTAATTTTTTTTTGTAAATAAGCTTACTTTTGAATATTGAAAAGATTTTTTGTTTCTATTATTCATTCATTTGCATGAAAAATTGCTTTTTATTTTTAAAGCTATTTATTTGATCGAAATAAACAAGAAAAAATTAATTTATTTTTTTTGAGTAAATAAGCTTACTTTTGAATTATGAATAAATTTTTTAAATGTATTATCCATTCTTATGAATGAAAAGTCAGTTTTTATTG
>PJRA01000143.1:10314-22774 GCA_016987375.1 Brachionus koreanus
AATAGTGCAACTTAGAATGTTGAACTTGCTTTTGACTTTTGAAAGAAAAGTTATAAGAATTTTTAACATTTTGTTCTGTTCTATTGTACTAAATTTCACAAAACCTTTCAACAGTAAGTTCAAAAACATGTGTGAGGATTATACAGAGTATTTTTATCCAAAATTTACATTTTTGTAGTGTAGTTACCAAATAATACATATGAAAAGAAGGCACATGTTTCCATTTATGTACCAGTATACTGTTAAAACAATATGCATATATTATGTGTAGCCACCAGCTCAAAGAAAAAATACTATTTTACTTTTTTTTTAAATTTTGTTTTACAGTTCAAAATTAAATCTAATAATTCAAATTTTTGTTCAATTTTTTTTACTGATCAATTTGCAAAATGTAAATGTCTAACAAAACATTTGTTAATTTATTAAAATAGCAAAATAAAAGTATATAAAAGTTTTGCAAATAGCGTTTTCCAAATAGGAGCACTTCAAAACAATAATTTCAAAATAATTCTTCTAATTTTTCTAAAAAATTTTTGACTCATTCGTGTATTATCACGAATGCCTCAAAATTTTTAACTCCACTATAATGACAGAAATAGCAGTCAAAAACTTTTGGAGTTCAACGAGATATGACAGTGAGCGGATAAAAGGATTTAAACGAGCTTTAAAACTGTTCAAAATCTTGCACCATTAATTATTTTATTAAGTTTTATATATGCAATTAGAAAACGAAAATAATGAAAAAAAAATTTCAAATAATCTTGTAAACTTGTGCTTAATATTAAGATTTAAAATAAATTTTACATAATGGTCACATCAATTTTATTACTGGTCACTAAAATAAAAAAAAATTTTATTTTTAAAATTCCTTATTATTATAATTCCTTACTGTTCACATATTAGGAGACTAGTCAAAAAAAAATCTGGTCACACAACAGGCGAGACTCAATATGCTAATTGATTCTAATTAATTATTTAATGTCAAAAATATTTAAAAATAAAGATTCAATTTCAGACTTTATTTTTTAAATTTTGGAAAATATATGCAAGAAAATTAAAATTTAATTAAATTACTTTTATTAGAAAAATTTTAAATTTCTATTTCTTTCAAAAAAAAATCATAAGTCAAAATTTTAAGAGGGTTTAAGAGGGCAGAAAAAAATTCAAACAATAAAATATGGAATGCCAGGATGTTCTCCCAAAATTCGTCTATTTTCTTTCAGACTTCGCCTTGGCCTCAAATGAAAACATAATAAAAAATCGACTATTTGATTACCAGTTAAACTCATAAACTGTCCATAAGTTTCTACTTCAAATGGAAGTGCCTCGTCATGTCTCTTTTAAAATTATTAAAATTAAATTAAAAAAGTTAAAGAAAATGTCTTACTTTGAACCATTGGATCTTAAAATTCGTTTTAACACAGTTCGCATTAACAGCTCTAGCTGAGACAATGCTTATTTCATCAAGCCTTGTTTCGAATCGGTCAAAACGCCGCTCCAGCCTATCGAAACGAACAAAAACTTGATTTAATAGATTGATAGTTTCTTGCTGTTGATTCTGGAACTGGACAATATTTCTATTTGCTTGAGCAACTTGATTTATGTTTGCTAAATCATTTGCCGATTCGATTAAAACAAGATTTGCTTCAATGGTACGATTGGCGTAGTCTCTTATATTTTTTGCATTCATCTATATTAAAAAATTAATTATTTTTAAATATTAAAAAAAAATTTTTTTAAATATTTAAAAAATTTTAATTTTGTGTAAATTAAATTATTTTCAGTGACCAATTTCTTTAAATGTTTGGTGTTCTTGTTTTTATTTGATGACAAATAAGCATTTTTCAAAGATTTTTCACATTTGGTTCATTTCACAAAAATGGGGTGTCTTTATTAGTAGCTATGAAAGCCCCAGTTGTTTAAAAGTCACAAGTCTTAAGTCAAGTCCAAGTCCGGACTTTTAATTTTATTTTTTTTTAAAAAGTCCATGTCCAAAAACTTTAACATGATCATTTTTTTAATTAATTAATAGACAGATAAATTCTGATTTCTGAGTTACAAGGGTGGAAAGTCCGAACTTGGACTTTAATTTTGGACTTTTAAAAAACTCTGATGAAAGTTATTCGAATACTGGATCAGATAAGAAATTCTTTTACAAATCCTAATCAAGAATCATTAAGACTTTTCTATATATCACTTTTGGCACCCTATCTGGAAGTATATTCAGTACGAGTTTAAAGTCCCTATTTAAAAACAGAAATTAAAATACTTGAAAAAGAAAAATGACATAGTTGATTGATTCTACTAGAACTAAGCCATATGAAGAAAGACTTTTTAAGTACTTTAATTTTATGAGTCTTGAAAATTTTAGTGTTAGGGCAGACCATAAAATTTTAAAAGTTTTTAAAAAGTATCGTTATAAATGAAAAAATAAACGATATTTTAAAAAATTACTGTACCTCATGAAAAACCAGATTATTTTGAGTAATAGTCATAATTACTTTTAAGAAGAAATTCAAGAAATAAACTTAAAAAATTAAAATTTTAGTTTTATTTCGTTTTTTTGTTCTCGTCTGATACTATATACTTATTTAAGACAGAATCTAAAATAAAAAATATATTGTAATAAAGATAGAACAATTTTTTAGGATTAGTTTTATCTTGCTTCCAAGCTCTAATTAAATTTTCTTTTCTTTCTGCTTGTAACATAATCTATCTAAATAGCGAAAATACCCAGCTATAGCCTACATTAAGCTATATTTTTTCTCAAAATATGTATTAAACTTGACTAAAATTAAGTTTAAACGCAATGGTTAATTAAATTAACAAAAGCTGTAACTCGAGGTTAAACTTAATTAAGATTTTATCTAAGAAAAAATGGATCTGCAGTTAGGTCAATTCTTAAACTAAAATTTAATACTCTCTACAACATTTTAGATCATGTGGCCTTAAATAAGCTTAAACTATTAAAATTTTTTAATTAAGTTTTTGAACTGAGTGAGAAATATGTTGGGGCTGGATCTGTAATTGCTACCTTACTATTTCTTGTTTTTTTTCTGAGCAATCAGATATTAGAATTATTTTTGATATATAGAAACGTGAAATGACTTATTCTTGAATTGACGAAACAAAACTCAGGAACTAACATTTTGATTTCTTTTTAGAATAAACTTTTTTATAACTAATTCGCAAAAAACACTAAAATGATAAAAATTATTTCTTAATCTTACCTAACAAAATAAAATTAAAGAGAATCTATTGTTAATTAAATATCACACTTAAATAGAATTAAAAAGATAAAATTAAATAAATGGATGTCAAAGTAAATGAAGACTTACGATATACTTATTTTGACTGATGAAGAAATCCTCAAGAACTCTTTTTGATTGTCTCGATTTTATTACTTGAATCGAAAACGCTTAAAATTTTAATTTGATCATCTGTTTTATCAGCCTTTAATTTTAATTTGCCAATATCAATTTGATTTTATCTTCTCTTGAGGTGTGAAAATTTTTTTAATGTAACGACCTCTGGTTTTAATGTATTTAAATGAATAAATATAATTAAAAAGATTGAAATATTTAAATTTTTATTTTTGTAAATTTTTGAATAAAAATTACATTTTAGCTGTTGCCAAACATTTTCGAATGGATGACGCACGGCCTGTCGTCCCCAATCTAAACGCTTTTCGTTTACCACGGCATATATCAATGCGAACGTTTGCGAAAAGCCACGATGAAGATTTGATCCAATGGCTACATGAGTTTAATACGCGGACTTTCATAGCTAAATAATGAGCCGTACAAAATCAGCTTCCCAATTTCTATCTTAGGGGACGAGCACGTCAATTGATTGATAGTAGAACCAAATAGATTCATGTGTCAAGATCATACACGAATCAAATCAGGCTGACAACCAAACACCGGACAAGCAGCTCTTGGAGCTCAGCAAAGGTTGCCTTCAAGATGACCAATGAACGAACCCAGAACCAATAAAAAATTATAACCCATCAAGCCAAATTGCCACCGAATTCAAAAAAAAATAAGAAAAGAGGTTATATCAAGCCTACGGAAACCGAACCAAGTCAACCAAAATCATATAAGCAATCGAAATGAAATCGAAATCGAATCGACCGATAATCAAAAATCTACAAAGAAAGAAATGGAACCATCAATGTAAGATTTTTAATAAAAGATGCTATGTTGGCAATGATTATTTATTATTTTAATGAAAGCCTTTAAGGCGATGTTAAAAAAAAATAAAGTTAAGAAGTTTAGAAAAATTAAAGACTGGATGGTGAACAACAAACTCAAATGGAATGATCAAATTGACAACTGCGTTAATAAAGCTAACAACATGCTTGGTATGCTCAGGAAAACATTCGTGTATTGGGATGCTTAATCGTTTTTGCAGCTTTATAAAACATATTTTAGACCGCATCTAGAATACTGTGCACCTGCCTGGAATCCTTATTTAAAGAAGGATATACTTAAACTTGAACAAGTACAAAGAAGAGCAACGAAACTTGTTCCACATATAAGAATTTTGAACTATTAGTCAAGATTAGCTAACTTGGGATTAGAAACTCTAAAAGATATGCGAGAGCGTGGGGATCTTATTCAATTCTATAAAATCGATAAAAATTACAATCATGTTAATTGGTACTACGATGCGAAACTCATGAGCTCAGTGGATAATGAAAGACCAAGTGGAGGAGTAAGAGGAGCAAAACATCGCATTTGCTCGCAGCTAACAAAATGCAAAGCAAGACGAAACTTTCTACCAAACCGAGTTGGAATGAACAATTGGAATGCGCTGCCAATAAATCGAAAGCAAATTGCTACTTTTTATATTTTATCATATTTATCTACAATTTTAAAGTTATTTATATAAGGCTTGGAATGACTAAGAAATTAATTGTAGTTTGGTTAAGCAAATTTTAAAACCAAAATTAAATTAAAAGCACTATCACGTGTTTCACCAAAAAATTTGTCAATTATATCCAAACCACTAAATAAAAAAGAGATCTTTAAACAACAATTTATTGGCTGAATGTTCTAATGAGACGCAACAAATTTACAAAAATTAAGTATCAAAAATGTAAGATCCAAAGTGAATGTAATTTTTAAAATCTTAGTGTCATTCCTTTGGGATAACTTCTTTTATTTCAATTTCTTGAAAACAAAAACATATATTAATTAATCGGTGTCGTTTAAATTAATGAAAGTTAATTGTGCAAGCCTTATTTATTTATATTAATTTTTAACATAGATCAATCCCGGGATGATTGAAAGATTTAAATTTTTTTAATATTTTTTTTTATTAGTTTCTAGATAATTTTTTATTCTTGATTTATTTTCCACTAGTCATTTGATAAATCTTAAAATAATGATTAATTCAGTAATCAATAAAGGAATTTCTTTTTAAAAGTCTAAAGCTTCTGCTATTTGTTTTGAATCATCTAAAAATGCTTTATAACGTGAAGCCATATGAGTTAAAAATGAATCTTGTTGAAGATTGTGTGGCTGAGGAATCGGCCTTGTATCGTCATTTTGTCTAAATTGCTGATAATCAGGTAATATTTGATTGAAAGGGTTTCTCACCGAAGGATAATATTCTTCGTATATTTTACTTATATCATCTAGATTATAATTTAAATAACTTTTTGGTACATTTTTTAATGAATGAACTGCCAATTTTCCGATAATCTCATCAACTTTTGACTGATTAGTTTGAGGAATTACAAAGAGAAAATATTTTTCGTCCATCATTTTTTGTAAATGATCTTTAGTTTCATTGATCATATCATCATATTTCTGCTCAATTTCAAGTTTCTTTACTAAATTGTTCTCAGTGTTTATTTCCTTTTCGAAAGCTTCTTTGGACAAATTGTTAAAATCCATTTTTTTCATTTTTGCCATACAATCTTGCTTTCCAGTTGTCAAATCATTAATTAATTTTTGGCGATAATTGTTTATGTCTGTAATTGCTTTTTCACATTGAAAATCAATAAGGTTTTTGGTATCTTCGATTTTTCTTTCTAAATTTCTCTCAAAGGATTTTTCAATATTTTCCCCTAAAGCCAACTCTATCTTTTTTCTTTTGATTTTTTCCTTATTAATCAGCAAATTTAGACAATATTCAACGTCAATCATGTGATTTTTGCATTCAGGACATTTTATTTTTCCTAATTTACCAATTAAATTACCATAACTGGTCCACTCATCACAATCAAGTCTAATTTTAAGTGAATTCATTTTAAACAAGCTCTTAAAGAAAAGTTTTAATAATAATTTTTTGTGAGAAACATTTGCCAACGTTTTTATTTCCTACAGATTGATACACCTGAGTAAGTAGCAATTGATAGCTAATTTTAATAAAATAAATGAACCATGCATGGTTAGTTCTGTTACACCACACCCTTAACCAAGCATAGTTTATTTATTGATTTAAAATAAGCTTGCGATTACCTAATTATTAGTTAAAGGCTAAATTCTTTATGAGTTTTCGAAAATTTTTTAAATAATTTATATTGTGAATTTTTAATACTCAAAAGCACGATATATTTTATACCTCTAAGGCCCGATTAAACCTAAAATTAAACAGTTGATTCAATTTTATTGCAAACAGAATTACTAAATATGATAAAATAGAAAGGAAAAGCCTGTTGATTAACTTTGAATTATAAAGTAGCAAGAAAAAAAGGTCAATATTCAACTAGATGTTCGAGGCAAAAATAGGAATCACAACAGACTTGATAAGATATATAACAACCCAAAATATCATACTATTAGTTTCAAATTAAAAACCTTTATTTTTTCTTGTTTATTTAATTATTTATTTCAATTAAAGATATTTTTAAATAATGCAATTAACAACGATGAACAAGTCACTTCCAAGTTAAAAATATAACATAATTTTCTAATTTTTATTTAAATAAAAAATGTGTCTACTTTTAATAATTTTCTAACAACATTTAATGATCTCTGACGAATTTTTCATTATTCATTTTTGGTTGCTTTTAAAAATACAAAAAAAATACTTGATTGTCAATTTAATCTGGCAATGTTAAGTTTGATATCAAAAATATCAAATTATCGGAAAATCAAAAATTCTAAAATTTTCTCTTTAACTTTCAGAAAAAGTAAAAGGATTTTTACTGTCACCTATTAAGCTGTCATCTTTTCTCACAACTTGCTCATATTTTGCTAATAAAGTTGCAAAATACTTAGAAAATGGTGATGTTTTGATGAGATCTTGTTTATATTTTTTATTTAAATCTTTTTCATTTAACTTAATGAAATCAAGTATTCTATTTTTCTCAAAACTGATTAGAGTTTCGTGGGAAAAAATATTATTTATTTGATTTAGATTTCTCTCTATACAAGATCGTCTTAAATCCTTGATTGAAATAATAACTGAATTCGTTAATTTTTTTTGATTAAGTAAATTAAAGATATTTAATAGAAATATATTAAATTCGTTTAAATTTTTTGAACTTTGAAGTAAAGTTACAGAAAATAAAAAAGTCTTAATTACTCATTTATCTCTTTTATATATTCAATATTCAATAAAATTCAATCATCCTTGTCTGATTGAAACCTTCTAAGACAGAGTTGATTAATGCCCATGAAAAATCAGTTACCACAACTGAAGGGAAATTTTTGTTTCCAGATTCTTTTAAATATTGTAATATTGTTTCAAGATTTTTTCTGACACTTCCACTAGTCTGTCTGGTTGTAAAAAATTCTCCAAGTGGTAAAGTTACATTAGAATCTTCATGGAACACCATGAGTATAATAACGCTTTATTTTGATTTCTTATGTCTCTAAAAACTGAGCCAGTAGCGTCAAAATAAATAACTGGCTGTTTTTCCCTGACAATTTTCCACATTTTAAACTTATTACTAAAGATTTAAAGGCTGTTTTATTTTAGAAATTAAGCAGGTTACTTGAATATCAGAAAAAAGGACAAATCCAAAACGATTTTGCATTATTTCTTGAATATATCCTCTGAAACTCTTTTCATCTTCATAAAGACACCTTGAATCCCACATGATTTTTGCACATTCTGAATCCACAAAAATATCAGAAATGCTCTCTTTTTTTATATAACTGCTCTTCATTACTCTAAAAACTATATTTTTTACTATATCGTATTCACCTTTTGTAAGTATAAATTTAAATTAATTAAAACAATAAAATATATCATTAATATACTGTTGTTTTCAATCTGATTTTTTTAAATAAAATTATCTTTTCCATCAGTAAATAGCTGTCTGGTTATAGTTTTCCTCTTTTCTCCTCTTATAATAGTTTTTTTACAAATGATCTTAAGGATAAAAAATCTTAAAACAAAAAAATTGGCTAAAATTATAAACTCCCACTCATGTTCTTCAAATTTAATCCATTGTTTATTTGCTTCAACATTTCTTTCAATATCTAAATTTGAATTAAAATCTGCGATTAGACTTGCTTTTTGGAGAATGCATTCAAATTTGCCAGTCCATTTCCAGTTTTGATTTTTCTTTACAGAAAACCAGTTGTAAATGCATTTAAATTTACATTTAATGCCAGAATCTTCAAATTTTTTGTTAAAAATTTCTTCAGTTATATGTTTTTTTTATATATCTTCGAGGTTTTTCGTTTATATTTTTACTAAGTTTTTCAATGTCTAGAGAATTTAAATAAAATCGATTTATCAATCTATCTTCATAAATCATTTTTTCATCCTCATTTAACCTTTCTGTTACAATTGTTCTAAAATTTTTACATTTCTTTTGCCAAATTGCCTTTATATACTGAGCTTGCTTGAAAGAATAAATTCCATCACACGCGATACAAATCTTACCCCAACAACTTTCTTTTTTACGAGGACTTTCCTCGATTACCAGATCTTTCAGTTGATTTTTTTTAAAAAATACAACTGTTTTATTAATTAAGAGATCAATTTGAATCATTTCAATTATTTTCTAAAATCAAAATTTATATATTTTTAGTATAAAATTAAAAATATTTAAAAAACTTTATTTTTTGAATTTCTATATTTTATAGAATTAAATTAATATTATCATATAATTTTTAAAACTATCTTATAATGTTAAAATTCGTTTTGTTAAGTAATTAGCAAATTCATATAATTATAATTACATAATTTTTTTAAACAAAATTTTAAACAGTTGAAATAAGTAAACATAATTTAAATATTTAAATTTTAGTATAAGTTTGTTTGTTTATGTTTTCGAGTAATTTCTGATATTTCACAACTTCATTATAGTTTCGTGAGAAATTTTTTTCCTTATTCTGGTGTAGTTTAATTCGATGCAAATAGAATGCATCCGAAATAAATAAAAAAAAATTTAATAATTTTAAAAAAGATCAGTAAAGTAATTTAGGAATGATTTATTAAAGCGTTTTAGATTTATATTATTTTTTTTTAAATAGTTTTGTACTGAATTTAAATAAAGATATAAAAATTCAATGAGATTTTGTACAATATAACGAACAAACGAAAAAAGATCATCTTTTAATTTTTTTCCTAGAGGTTAAAAATTGGTTCTGTAAATCTATTTTAGTTCAACATTCATATTTGCATAATTCACAAAATACTTGTATTACTTTGCAAGCTAAGCAGAATAAAATTTTTAGGCATTTTAGTAAGGTGCATTTTGCAGAGAGTTAACCTCTAGATATAAATTTCAAGAAGTTGTTAATAAATTTATAAGTTAAAATTGTTTTTAAATTTTCTAATAATTCTTTAATTTTTACTGCAAAAACTTGTGAATGAAATGTCAGAATTTTTTTCTCTACTTTCATAGCAATCTGATAATATTCATAAGTATTTTTTGATTAATTTGAATGTGAAGATTAAATAAAAATTTTTGTAAATTATTTTATTAAATTTTATCTAATAATAAGAATCATTTAACAGATATTCTGAGAAAACCTGAAAATATCAATCATTCAATTTTTCTAAAATTTATTCTTAAGGTATGGAAATTAAGTGTTTACTTTTTAAAATATAAAAAAGACTTTTTTTTTATCAAGATCACAGGAATCTCTAATCCCACATAAGGATGCATCTTTATTCAAAGATTTTATTTAGTCTTTTTTATATTTTAAAAAGAAAACACTTAATTTCCACACCTAAAGAAAAAATATTAGAAAAATTAAATGATTGATATTTCAGTTTTTCTTAAATTATCTGTTAAATGATTCTTATAACTAGATAGAATTTTTAATTTCTTTTTAAATTAAAATACTAAATTTAATTATTTAAGATTAATAAATTCTTTTATATTAGTTTTGCCTCCTCTGGAATTAAGATAAAAAACACCACCTCGAGAACCTCGATAAACAGTTTCGTTCCTTTTGGTAACTCCAATAAAGTCATTATACTATGAAATCAAACATTTTGTTGCGGAAAAGTAGTTGGTCTCCTCAGCCAGAGAATTTTTATCAAAAAATTGGCATCTACAATTTTGTAAATTTTTTAATTTTCCTTTTAAATGTTCATTCTCTCGAATTTTTTCGTTTAAATTTTTTTTTTCCTCATAGTTTTGTTTTAATTGATCAACAATTATTTGAAACCTGTTATTTTCATCACAAATATCATCCAACTCATCTTGGCTACTTGAAAATTGTTTAAATTCAATTTTTTTAATGATTGATTCCATAGTTTCATTTAATAAATTTAAAAATTGATCGCATTTTTTAAAAATTAATTCTTGATTTGTCAAATTTTTTACGTTTTTTTGTTTTTGTTTGAATTCTTCAATTTTTTCTAAATATTTTGGACAATTAAAGATACTAAAAAATATTTAAAAAAGTAATTAAAATTGATCAATAAAATTACCTTTTGTGACTTTTATGGTTAAAATTTAAGTTCCCATCACCATTACAACCAATAAAATTGCATCCTGATTTACTCGGATCTATGAAATCAAAAATATTTTGCTCATTAGATAAATTTAAATCTGAATCTTTAAACAATTTAGTGTAGCGATTTACAATCGAAGATGAATATTGACTACAAAAAGGCTCATTAAAAAGACAACAACGAAAGTTTGCATAAGAAGTATTAATATTTTTCTTAAAATAGATAAGAGAATCTTTTATAAGTTAAAATTCAATGGATGTTCAAATTCAATAGTTTGCATTTGGTTAGTCAGTTCATCATAGGACAATTTCATTTGGTCAAATTTTTTTCAATTTCTATCTGCTCCATAAGAAAATTCTTATTTAGTTGAGAGTTTTCAAGTTCTTTTTTAATTTTTTCATTTAGTAGCTCTTTTTTTTCAAGACTTTTGGCATATTCATTTTTACAATGATGTTTTTCCATCTCATGTTTTTTAATATTTTCATTTTTTTTAATTGTTAATTCATTGTTTAATTTTTCCAGTATTGCATATTTTTCATTCAAAGCTTGGATTTCAGCTTTATTTTTCTTGAATTTGCATTTAGATTTACTTTCTTAAAAGATATTTCATCCTCAGCTATTTTTACTTTTTGAATCATATTTGATATTTCTTGTTTTAATTCACTTTTTACTAAGTAATTTTGTTTCTCTATTCTAAAATTTTCATGCCTAAATAATCAATTTTCTTTTTCTGTTTTTGAAGTATCAGTTCAATTTCCTTTTTTATTTATATTTAAAATTAAAATTATAATATTTTTCAATGTACAACTTACTTAGTTGAATTATAATTGAATTCTGAAGTAATTATTTTATTTTTATTTATTGAAAGATTTTCTAATTCATTTTTACTTTTAATAAAAAAATTTTAAATTAGAATTTTAATTTTTTTTACTTTTTATCTTACTTTTTATTTTCTTTAATGGGGCTGTTGTTTTTTTTTTAATGAATCAGTTAAGATTCTTTTAACTTTTATTTTATTTTCTTTTTTCTTATTATGCCAAAAATATTGAATAGTTTTCTTAAATGAAATTAGTTTTTCAATTTTTCAGTCATAATTTTTTTCATTGTTTTTTATTCTACATAACGGCCTATGATTCATTAAAAGAGGCAAGGAAAATGATAGAGAATAAAATATATGATGCTGTGGTAGTATGTGGAGATTTCAATTTTCCAGAAATCAGTTGGACATGTGATGGCGGAAATTCCAGTGGAGAAAATGAAATGCGGTTCTTGGAAGGCTTAGATGAATCGTATATGATTCAATGTGTGGATTTTCCAACATTTATATATGGGAAAAATGGTGATTCAAGTTTACTTGATCTACTGTTAACGAGTGAGCCTGAAAGAGTTCTGGAAGTCAGGTCTTTGCCACCACTAGGTGAAGCGGAGAAGGCTCATGTGTTGTTAAAGTGGAAATTTGCAATGAAAAATGTGAGCACAATATTTACGGAAAAAAAAAGAAAAAACGTAAGAAAAGCTGATTTTGACCAAATCAATACTGGTATGAGGTCAGTGGACTGGAAAAAAGAATTTGTTGGATGGA
>PJRA01000143.1:37736-48166 GCA_016987375.1 Brachionus koreanus
TTGTGCTTGAATATTTTGATTTTGTTGTCCAGGATGCTGTTGAGAAGGCGGTTGGTGATGCTGCTGAGGTGGGCCTTGATGATGTTGAGGAGGAGGCTGATGTTGTTGTGTATCCTCTTGTCTATGAGCTTGTTCAAGATGCATATCATTAACTGGCGTGCTCATAAAGTGTTCTTCTTTAATCTTTTAAAAATTTGAAAAGTTATTCTTATAGAATTTTTCTTTGTTTTTATTTAAATCTAAAACATTACATGCGCTTGTGAATATTCTCTAAATTCGTCCTCGCTATACTGTTGCTCGTCATCTACTCCTTTCCACTCATCATTTTGTTTAAATTCTCTTGATTTAGTCGATTCAACAAATTCATCCAAACTGACCAATCTATCTTTATTTTTGTCTATTTCACCAAACACATGCTCTCTCATTCGATTCATTTCTTCAAATCTTTCGGCCGGATCAAATTCAGGATCAGTCTTATTATAAATTTTATCCAATTCAATATTGAACAAAGCTTCTACTTCGAACTCGTCCCAATAATTATTTCCATCAATATCATGTAGTTTAAAAAATGTAACTGGATCAAAGTCTCCTCCATCTAATTTATCCTCTTCTTCCCATACCTCTTCAAGCTGATCTTTTGATCCAGGGTGATTTACTCTTTCATGATTTTTTCTCATTTCCAACGATCTTTTGTGTTGTTCTTCTAATTTTTTGCGCGTCTCTGCATCAGCTTGTTGAATTTTTTTTCGTCTCTCGTACTCTTTTTCAATTTCATGTTCTTTGAACTCTTCTCTTCTAAGCTTATCAACTTCTTCAAGATCAAAAGTTGCCTGTTTGATCAGTTTTTCCAGATCATGAACTTCGAATGTCTCAATGTTGTTGTGATCGACATGCTTGGGCAAAAGATGCTCGATCTCATGAGATTTAAGATTTGACATGGCAGCCTTGCGTTGAATGACTCGTCGCAAGCGTTCTATTTCCATTCGTTTAATTTCATCTAGTTTGGTTCTAATCTTGGGATCGACCAAAGACAAATGTTCGGCAATGCGACCCGATTTTATGTCCTCAATGCTTGCGTTTTCTATTTTCTTTTTGAATTCGGAATCCGTTTCAAGTACATTAACTATTTCTTTAAGATATTTGTTGTACTCAAGACTAAGAAGAGGGTCGTTTTCAAGCGTTTCATTGACTGTTTTGTGTCCGTTATCTTGCTTGTTTTCTGGCTGAACCGGAGGACACACGATCAAGCCTAATATCGAAAATATTATTAAAAATTTTAACATCTGATCTAAATGATAAAATTTTAGAAATACACGTCAGTTTTTTACTAATTAGTTTTGATTTGGCATTTTGAAAAATGTAAATTATTCTTTCGTGCAAATGATAAATAATTCGGCTTTGCACAAAATAAATAAATAAATAATTTTCAAACTAAATTTGTATTTTTATTTTTTTTTTAGATAAATAGATTTAAAAGTTAATTTGATTATGGTTAAGAGATGAGAATAAAAATGAATAGTTTTATTCATATCAGTCAAAAAATGCGTCTTTTTATTCAGAAAAAAAAATTATTTAAATATCAGAGAACATAAATATAGAAATATAAAAATTAAAATGGCTAAATAAAATTTTTCAAATTTAATAATTGGTGAAATTGAATTTTTCTTGATTTGATTTTTGATAAAAATTGAAATTTTTAGAAATTGAAAGATTAATACTAATTGTAATTGCATTTCAATGAAATCGCACATTTAAAAATTTTGACCAAAAAAAGCAAACTGAGAAATTATCAAAAATATTACTAAAAGGGTTAGGGTAAGTCAAAAATTAATTTAACTTTTGTCTAAATATCTAAAAGGCATTCAAAGATGAAAGAATACATTATCGATAAGAAACAAGAATGTTTCAATTAGGAATTGTATGGCTAAATCAACAATTCATTTTACCTTTAATCCAAAATAAGAAAAATTAAGGCCTGTAAATCTTGAAAATAAAAAAATACATAATGGAAAAGATTCAAGATTTTAATTTTTAAGTATTTTATTATTAATTAAAATTTTAGATCAAAATGCTCATAAAAAAAACATCTCGATTATTATGATAAAATTAAGTTTTTGTAAAAAACACATTTTTTTCACATTTTTGTATTAATAGAAGAAAAAATGCAAAATTTAAATAATTTTTTACGCAATTAGATCAATAAAATATTGGATAAAATTTATTATTAAAAATTATTTTTTAATTTATTTGATGTTATATCTTTTTTCAAGCATTGAATCTTGCGATTAGCTTAATTTTGGTGCTTTACTTTCCCTTATGAGATTTTAATCTTAATATAATATTTTCAAAATAGGTTTCGAAAAATGAAAAAAATTAAAATATGTTTTAATAATTTTTTTAGCTTAATTTATTAAAATTAATATTTTAAATTGAAAATTAAAGATCTAAACTACAAAAAATGAAATAGACGATTGTCTATTAATCACCATTGATTGAAACAGCTGAGGTAAAAAACTCTAGATAAAATATCGTTAATAAAACATCTCGAATTTTAATTTAAAAAAGATCCATCCACACTTGATTGACACATCATCACGTTATTTATTCTGTCAGGAAAGGACTTAATCATTCAGTTGCATTTGTCGTCAACATTGGTGGACTTTCACAAAAGTAAACTTTTAATTTTTTTCTTAGAAAGATTTAGTAAGTTCTATCATCATCTTTCTTAACGCATCATTTCCTATATTTTCTATTTTAATTGAATCCTTAACTCACAGTTTAAAGTATTTGATGAAAAATTGTAAGTGGGCGATAAAAACCAAGACCAAGGAATGGAATGTGATGATAAAATTAGATATATTGGTGTTATTTTAAACAGAAATGAAAATAACAGAGAACAAGTTGAATCAAAAACAAAAATGACATTTAGATCATTCTCTAATTTAAGAAACTTACAAAGTGAAAATAATTAACATTAAAAAAACACCCATAAAAAGTGTTTGTAAGACCAACACTTATATATGGCTTTGAAAACTATGTCCTAACAAAACAAATTTCAATTTTTTTTTTAATTTAAATTAAATTTATTTTTTGAACCCCATTTTTCTAGTGACATTAATGTTCTAATTCCATCTTGAGACTTGTGCTTAAAAATTAACCTAAAAGTTTTAGTACGAGTGTCATAATATTTCAAACGATTATGTAGCAAACGATTGATGTCTAAAATGCGATTTGTTATGCCTAGAAAATCCTACTTTCTTTTCTCTTGGTATGACGCTATTCTTTAACCACTATATAATCTTTCACTTTAAAATAATTTATAAATTAAAAAAAAAGGGGTTTACTTAAGTTAATCTTTTAATTATTTATCCCGAGATTTTACATTTGATGACTAAAATGCGATTTAAGAAGTGATGACACGCTTACTGACTTTAATTTGTTTTAAATTAACTCAAAGTAAATTTCGCTTTATTTTTTTTTATTTTTAAATTTTTAGTAATACAGGAAATTGATTATTTTGGTGGAGGTAGCTCTAAAATTTTATATATGTATTTTAAAAAAAAGCATTTTTTTTCAAATTTAAAACTCTAGTTTATTTTTTTAATATTAATAAAAAATTTTAAATGAAAAAAGTTTCAATTTTTTTCTCTCAAATAAGAACTAGGGTAAAAGCATACTGTGGTTTCCACTCAATTAATTTAATAGGATAAATGTAAATCAAAAAAATAATTATTTTATTTAATAATTAATTAATAACATTTAGGTAATTTTTGAGAAACTCGATAAATTTTTAGAAGACTGCAATTTTTTTTAATTGTAAAAAAATTAATGAGAATTTTTACGCGTATAGAAAATTTTCAAGTAAAAAAATAATTATTATATATTTTTTTAAAATATTATTTAAATAAATAAATTATAATAAAATAAATATATAATTTTTTTTTCTCTAATTTTCTAAAATTTTGTAGAAAGAGCATAAATTTTTGAAATCTTTTTAATTTTGATCATGAAGTTCAAATTTAATATCTACAGTTTTATTTGGAGAGACATTGATACCAACAGATTTAATGGTTTGAATATTATATCCTTTAAACAGTGGAAAGTACTTGTGCGTTTTAATGAGAGCTTCATCTGCTGAGCCATCGTATTTAAGCTCAATGATCATCCCTAGTTTAGTTTTTCCATCAATTAGTAAAATGTCAGCTCTTCCTTTCTTCTTGTACCAAACTTCAGTGCCAAATTTAAACAAGCTTTTTATTTGCAGTGCACAATAATTTATTACTGAATGGATCAAATCCTCATTTCCATGAACTCCTTTTTCACTAAGATCAGCTGTGAGGCTAACAAATTTTGGAAATGCATTAAATAAATGTTCTAATGAATTCTCTAGTCCGTTTGAATCATTGTTTGTAAAAAATTTTATCAACTCATCAGTCACATTAATAAATAGCTGGCTATCAATATTATAAATTTGTCTGTAATAAAATATTAATTTTTTTTCCATCTCTATTTTTACTTCACGATTTGGTAATTTTACACATGTATCCAATCCATATTTTTGATCAGCTGCTATTGTCAAATATCCAGCGGCAAAAATATATCTTAAAAATAAATCAACGGTTTCATTTTTAACCTCATAATTGTCTTTAATTTTGAGCAATTCTTTTAATAGAATATATTCATCCTGGTTGAATGTTAAACCTTCTAATTTTACTTTAACAGAATCACTATTTTGGTCTCTGCCATCTTCTGAATTAAGTAGTGTCTGAATTTTTGTCTTGATGGGCTCGATTTTGAAAAGTTTTTTTATGAAATCAATGCTGCCTGTCTCTTCCCAATAATTGGCTATTTTTTTATGATGCAGAAAATTTACAATTGACCAAGGATTAAAAATTTTCAAAGATTGATCTACACTAACTCTATAGCCATCATACCATTTTTTAGCTTCCAATTGCTCTTCTCTTCCAATCTTATATGCGTCGAAAAGATCATCAACTTCGTTCTCAGTAAAACCATAATATTTTGCAAATTTATTATTTAAAAAGTTATATTCAACTAAGTTATTTAAATTAGAAAAAAGACTAGATTTAGCTATTCTAAATACTCCGGTAACTAGCGCCTTTTCTAAATGCTCGTTTCCTTTAAATGAAGCATTCATCAAATTTTTAAAAAGTAATAGACTTTTTTCTAAATCATTATTACTAAAATTATTATTTTCTAAAATGTTATTAATAGGTGTATCATATTCATCCATTAGTATAAATACTTTTTTGCCAAAATGAGAGTGCAATGCCTCTGATAAAAATTTTAAGCTGTTTTGAACATCTATTGTTGTCGCTTCTTGACCAAAATTGAGATAAATTCTTTTAAAATTGTTTAAATAATCTTCAACTTTTATAATTTTTAAGTGACTGAGCTCTCTATTTTTTCTAATTGTATCAAATACATCTATCAAGAATTCATGTTGTTTAAAAGCATAATTTATTGCGAGCTTTACTTGATCTACTATTTCTTGATAAGAAGTAGCTTTAATGTTTTTAAAGTCAATTGATATGACAGGATATTCTCCTTGATAATGATCGTACTTGTCTTTAAAATCATTATCTTGCACTATATTCAATAAGGTTTCCAAATTACCGGAACAAGAATTGCCTTGAAACAGTTTGTAATTATTTGTAAGAGTTTTATCAGAATGCTTATTCCCATATTCATCAACTTCAATTTCTAAAAAGGTTTTGATCATGTCAATGTTAACAGATTTTCCCCATCTTCTTGGATAAGTAATTAATAAAACTTCGGCTGGATTATCTAAAAACTCTTTGATAAGAAAACTTTTGTCTATAAACACAGTGCTATTTTCTACTAGTTTCTTAAATTTGCTTACACCTATTGCAGTCTTAGCAACAAAATTTGTCTCTGAAGAGGCTTTTTTTTTGACTGGTGAGGCCAGAATCTTATTTTTTGAATGTGAACCTTTCAAAATTGGTCCAATACGTGACATTTTCTAATTATAAAAAAATTAAATTAAAACAGAAGTACTAAAATAAAATTGAAGGCAACATTTATTAAAATGTGGGAATTACTAATTTTAAAACAAATGAACATTAGAAAAAAAATTAAATTGACAAATTATTTTTTCTTTTAAGTATCTGAATGTGATGCATTCTTCAGTGTGCTTGCACATTAGCACATAGCAGATATAGACAAAATATAGCACAATGTTGCATTTTTAAAACAATAAAAATTATCTTTTTTGAACAATTTATTAAAATCAATTTAAAAACATATTTAAATGAAGAAAAAAATTGAGAATTTTGAGATAACAATTTGAGATAACAAAGTTTTTTTTTTATAAAACCAAGCATTTACCAATTGACCAACCACAATGTCATTTGTGTTTTTTTTGACTATTCTAAGCAAAAAACTCCATAATGTCTAAGATATTCGTACAAAAATGCACCAAAAACTTTGGACTCATTCAAAGTTGAATTGGATAAGAAGCCAATGCGTTCTTCTACTTATAGGTATTGTTTGACAAAGGATAAACGAGATGAGCAAGTGAATGAGAATAGCCAAACTAAGATTGAATAAACAGAAAGTTAAGCTACAAAATATGTTTAATGCCTCATGTTTTAGTACATTCAAACAAATGATTTAAAAGCCAGCAATTTCTGTTTCAAAAAAAAAATTATAACTTCAATTTTTGCTTGAAAATCTAAAAACTTTTTTTGGCTATCAGTGAAAATTTTAAAAGAGTTAGAGATTGAAAACGCAACTAACAATGGATATACAGTGATAATTGAAAAAAAAAATATTATAACTGTACATGAAGGCACGTGGCTAAAATATTCAAGAATACTAGGATTAATTTTGAAAAATACAGCAATTTTAGTCATAAAATTCATGGTCTAAAATTCATTCAAAAAAAATCGTGTATTTAGAAAATCAAAAAATTTTAAAATACTATCAACTGTTGAAAATTCATTAGTTGCTCGATAGCCAGCTTTTAAAACTGGTTGTCAAAAGTTTTTAAAATTTAAAAAGCATTATAAATAACATGATTAAAAATTCAAAGTTAAAAAAAAACTACTGTAAATAAAAACTAGAACCAAAAATCTCATCAAAGCTAAAATTTTTTTTAACGTTTTATCATGATATTTTGTATGGCAAAAGAAACAGTTTCTAACATAATAGAAGCAATGATTTATGTAATTGAAGTATTGAATCAATTGATAATAATTAGACATTTTTTAATGTAATCCAAGTCGTTAATTATGTGCTTTTTATCTTTATATCATTTTTTAAAAGTAGTTTTTTGTTGTTTCAATAATTTGCATTCAAATACTGGAGTTATTTTTTTAATAATTGTTAAATTTTATTTGAACTTTGTTAAATTGATTAATGATAATTAGTATGATTATTTCAGATAATTTTGATTTGTAATAAAATTTTGTTAATTAAATATCTCGGGTTTTAATTTTAAAAAAAAGATCCATCGACACTTTATTGTTTTTGTAATGTTTAATTTTTGATATTTTTGTTTTAAAATAAAAAAATTGTTGTGTATAAATAAAATAAAACAATTCTTAAATACTTAAATTAATTGGCTTAAGATAATTTTTAAAAGAACAAAATTAATTTCTTTACAGTACATTTTATTCAGATACAATTTGTTAGTATTTAGAAATTGTTTGAAGTGTAAATTTTTTAATTCTTGTTTGCAGAATTTTACATCTGATATCTCAAATTTCTTATTTAATTTATTTTTTTTTTAATATTTAGAATTTAAAAAAAAATATCAAAAAGATAACTTATGTCTTTAAATTATACTATTAAATATTTTATGTGTTATTCCAATTTATTAATTAGTTAAAAGGCATTCAAATTTAGTCTAAAAATAAGCTATAGCGCATTTTGCAGACACTTTGCACATCATTAGCAGGCTTTAACTTTTGGTAAGCATGTTGCGTTTACAGAACTAATTTAAATCCAGGCTTTTTTAACATTAATTTTTGATCTATTTTTTATTTTTTACCAAATTTCACAATTTTTAAGTAAATTTTTTGATCAAATTTCATTTTTCAAAAATAATCAAAACATTTTAAATGCGCAGTTAAATTCTATCACAGATTTTCGAATTTTTATATTTACTTTTACCTTAAAGTTATAAAGTAAAAGTTTTGATCATTTCTAAATTTGCTCTTTCTGTTTCAGAAATGTATGCACATGCACATGATGCCAGTATTACATAAGTATTATGCTGCCATCATGTGCATTCATTTTACCAATGTACTAACTTACCATAGAGTTGCCATCTCATGAGTCAAGTAGGTCAATTATTAAGGTATAGAACCAAAAAAATCCATTAAAATGATTTACCAGGATTATTTTTAAAACTTTCAAATTTAATTCCAAAAAACTGCAAACTGCAAGTATGAAATGCAACGAAATTTAAAATATTTAAAATTCTTTTGCAAAAAGAGCAAATTGAAAGTTAATCAAACACTTCACTTGACTAACAAGCATACAGTAGAGTCAAATTTTAAATCATTCAATATTTTTAAATTTTATAATAATCAAATGTAAATTAAGTGTATGTACTAAGGTTAACAAAAAAAAATTGTAAATGTGAATTAATGTCATTCACATCTTCAAATCAAAAACCTAGGAGAAAAAGACTATCAAGACATTTTAAAGCATAGCATACTTAGATACATAAATGAATAATTGTTAAATTTGGCTAATGACACTTAAATCCAAGCTCAAATTAATTATAAGTTTTAGCACAAACTCTGAGACACAATAAAAAGATCAAATACTACCCTGGGTAAAAAGTCAGACACGAAAACTAGAAATAAAAAATCTATGTACAAAATTTATCGAAGCTTTAAAATGATCAAGTTATAAACATTTAATTTTGATTTATAAAAACGAAAAATTTTTTTTTTATAAAAAAAGTGTACAAATTTTATTTTATTTTAAGCCAAAAAAAAAAAAATAAAAAAAAATAAATATAGATTTCTATAATTGCTTTTATGTCTTTAAAGTTCAATATTAAAAAAAAAAAACAGATCACTAAACCAAAGTAAAAAATAATAAATATCAACCTTTTTTCAATTTTTTTTATTTCTAAAAATTCAATCCTACACTTTATAATTTATTATCAAAATATTTATCACAAAAAAAAAAAAGAAAAAAATTTAATTCTTAAAAATCGGTCTCATAATAACTTATTAATAACAGCCATCTTTCCAGTCAGCTGGCGACACATTTCTGGTTCGCGATGGAGAAATAGACGATTGTCTACTAGTCACTGTTGATTGAACCGGCTGAGGTAAAAAACTCTTTCTTACTTTAATTTGACTGGTCATTTTTCTGTTCATAGCCGGACTGTTCAAATGTGCTGGTATGCGACTTTCGGCAATAGTGTGCAAATTAGAATTAGATCCGTGATTTAGATTAGTTTGACTGCCGAATTTATTTGTTGCTGGACTAGTGGAGCGCTCGTGGCCAGAGATTAAAGCAGGTGGACTTTGACTTCGTGGACTCAGCATTTGATTTGTTTTGGAAGTAGAAGCTGAAACGGATGTTGGCAAAGTCGGATTGTTGGTACGCGCACTATTTGGCTTTGTTTTAGCTGCTGCTGAATTTTGATTTTTGTTAAAAAGAGCCGCTTTTATCTGGCTTTGAGTGGGAACAATCGAAGTAGTGGCAGATCGTTGTGTTCCGTATGCAATAGGCCTACGTCCACTTGTCAACGGAGTTTGATTGGTTTGATTGGCCAGAGGAGCCGGTGGTGGTTTAGAAAGTTGAAGTTTGCGCGATACAAAATTGGACGGACTTTTGCTTTGAGCTGATTTAACGTTGACAGTTAGGCTTGTGTTGAGGGCGCCAGAGCTGCGTGGAGTAGGCAGCCTTGACTCGCGACTGACGGTACGTGTCGACGGCGTTGATGATCGATTAACTATGCTTTTTGTCTTAGACGACACAGAGCTTATGCCATGGGTTATGGTCGAAGATTTTGGCATCTGATGATACGATTTTTTAATCGGCGATTGAACTCCATTTGGACCTAAACAAAATTCATTTTGTTAATTAGAAATTTTTTATTCTATTTAAAAAAATAAATAAATAAATAAATAAAAAAAAAATTTGGGATTAAAAGAAATAAACAGCCAAACAAGCACCGTAACCAATAAAATGAAAACAAGCGTAATTTTTGTTGTTGTTGTTGTTGTTGTTATCGTTACCTTGATCAGCTATGGATCGGCTACAGCGACTGCATAGCTGTGTGCTTTTATTTGGACTCTTTTTATCTAGACTGATTATGGTACCTGAGTCCGGGTCTATCACTTCATCATCCCAAAAAAATTCTGAAAAAATTTATTTTAAATTTGTTAAATGTTGCTCTTCATTTTTACGGTTTAATA
>PJRA01000143.1:48543-114529 GCA_016987375.1 Brachionus koreanus
CAGACTTTGACTTTAGCTGCAACTAAGTATGTTGCAGTTTGTTGCACTTATAGAACTAATTATAAGCCTTCCGAAAAAAAGTTATTAGATATTTTACCATTTTTTTTTGTTCTAATTGTTTAATTTGTATCAAATTTCACAAAACCGATTATTTTAATTCAATAAAAAATGAAATATTTTTGATCAGTGTGTATTTGAATTTTACAGCACTGCATAACACTTTATTCAATTTTTCTAATTAAAAGTTATTTCGATTCATAACATGAAAAAAAAATCTTGTTAATTATTTTTCTAGAGACTGAGAACTCGTTTTACAAATTACATTATTTGATACAATAATTGTATCACTTTTTCTAATCAAATTAATACATTGCTTTGTGTTCAAGAGACCAGTGTTGAAGTTTTCAACGTTTAAGCATTTAGTTTTTAATTCAGTTCAAAATTTGAATTATTTAACTCAAATAACTTGCTGTTCAATTTTTTCAAATAACAATTAAATCAATAGCTTTATTCAATTTTTTTAATTGTAATTTTTTTTTTAATTTATTTTACTTGGAATTTAATTTATCAAGCGTTAGTCAGTGTCTTGAAGCAAGGACACTCGTCTGTTAATTACCAATATTTTTGCTGTTTGTCTCAACAAAAGTAATTCTAACAATGCCAAATAGCTTATTAATCAGAAAATCAATATGAAAAACAGTTATAATTATGAGATTAATGAATTATTTTATTTTGTTCCGAAATTTAAAATGGCTAAAAATGAATCAAATGTGCATGAAAGTTGCTATCAATTAAAAGTTACATTTTTTAATTTTTTATCTTGGCACAAATAAACCAAAATAGTGACAAAAATCATGTCAAATGAATACGAAAAAATTGAAGAAACCACAACCGAATACTGAATGTCAACTTGTTAATTTAAAAAAAAAGAAGAAAAAAAATTTATAAAAAAATTTTCATGTTTGCATTTAATTAAACTAATTTTAATGGCAAGAAAAAAAAATAATAAATTTTAAAAATTTGAATAATCTTACCATTTGAATTTACATTTATTTGGCTATTGTATGGTGATTCGAGATTAGTCGAGCTAATTGACGAATGATCAGATGAAGATGCACTATCGCGCCTAAAATTCTTATTTTCGTTCGAAAATTCATTTGGCAATTGAAGAGGAAACGATGGTCTTGAGCCATGAACTCGTTTAGTAATAGTCGCAGTAGAAAAACCGTTTCTGTTTAAATTTTGTACAGACATTTTGCTTAAATTGAGCACCGATTGTCTAAGATTTTCTTCCTGCATTTTGGCCACAACTTGCAAGTCCGTAAAATCCTCATAAGTTTCGGTTTTGTTTTCGTTCATGTCGTTGCTGTCGTTCGAATAGGTTAAATTGCACGGCGAATTCGACCATGTGTCAGTTGGATTTTCGTCTGTAGACGGCTTTTTGGCTTTGACTATAGTGGCATATTTCGAATTGATCACATTACCGTTTTGGTAATAATTAGAGTCGATTACGTCTGTTTAATTAAAAAAAAACAAAAAAAAAATTAAATAAAAGCAATTAATTTAGAAGGGATTGGTCATGCATGGGCTTCACACTTTCATTACCCTCAGTGTCCCATTCAAGGCTCATAATCGAGTGCTGTCTACTTGGCTTTTTTACAGACGACGACGAAGAGTTTGTCCGACAGCCGGCACAGACCTCCAGCGAGTCTAATCTAAACGAGTCTAAATAAGACTCGATTTCAGCTATGTGCATCGATATCTCGTCTTGGTCCTTTTCTTCGTCAGAGTCTAGAACGCAGCAGGTCTGTGCCGACTCGTAGAATACATTTTCGTCTAAATGTTCTATTTGGTCGTTATCCGAAAGCAAACTTTCGAACGATCTTTTAACTAATAGAAGTAGCATTAAAATTTTAAAATCAAACAGATAATCAATACAATACAATTAATTCAAATGTTAAATTTGTCAAGCATTTAGCATTAGCTTAATTGATGCGAATGGTCACAATTTTAAACCAAAAATTTTGGAATTTGTTTTTGTGCTGTAGCACCGAATCCGAAAGTTAGCTTTAAAGAGCAATATTTGAATTTCATGCGTTTAGCACGTCTATTTAGTTTAGTGTTTAACATTGTTAGTCAAAATTATTAGTCAGTAAACATTTAGTTAATTCTAATTTGTCTAATTATTTTTCTTGCCAAATTTGTTTCCTTCTTAAATATTTTTTTTAACAAGTTATTATTTAATTATTCTTTTATTATTTTTTACACTAAAAACAAAGTGCCGTAAGATCTTAATAGGCCACGAAAATAAGTGCAAGATTAAGCTATTTTATCATAGTTTTGATTTTAAAAAAGATAAAATTTACACTAATAAAATTTATCAATGACTAAAATTCAACAATTACTTTTTAATGATTCTTATTAAATGGGTCAGTATTTGATGTTTATTAGAATTAATGATTTATAAGTAGAATAATTGTTCAGTCGGTAAAAAATAAATGCAAATAAAATGAATGGACAATATTGGATGATTATTTCATAAGTTAATATTTTAAAAATATAGATTATTTTAAAAAAATTTTTCCCTTATCGAATCCTCAAATGTAATAGTCTCAGAGTATTTTTATCCAAAATTTACATTTTGGTAGTGTAGTTATCAAATAATACTAATGAAAAGAAGGTACATGTATTCATTCATTGTACCAGTATACTGCAAAAACAATATGCATAAATTATGTGTAGCCACCAGCTCAAAGAAAAAATATTATTGAGAAATTGAGATTGAGAATTGATACTGACCAAATTTACTTTTTTTTTAAACTTTGTTTTACAGTTCAAATTTGAATTTAATAATTCAAATTTTTGTTAAACTTTTTTTAATGATCAATGATATAAAAAATACAAACCGTTAAGTAAGCATTCTGTAAAGAACCGAGTTTTGATATCTCTTAATCTTTCTCTCTAGACCTTATTTAAATGAAGTTGAGTCATAATTATTTAAATGTACGTTGCAGTCAGACCACGCTAACACTTAACCACTATATAAACCACTAATTATTTGTATTAACTTTGGATTCCATTTAATAAGCTTTTAACTAAATTAGATTGTTTTATTTATTCCTTGGCTTTAATCCCTAGAGTCCAAACTAGAGACTTTACAATTCTGTTTTTAATTGAAAATAATAAAAATTAATATTATTACTTTTGATATTTTAAACAATTGTATTATTGAAAAGTAATAATAATTTTAAAAATTGATTAGAAATTGACAAATTTGTTCATATATAATTAAAAAAGCTTAAAGTTTACAATAAGAAATGCAAAAAACTTGTATTAGTATTTTATTTGTGTTATTAAACAATTTATTGTCAATTTATAATAAATCTTAACAGCTTAGCAATAGTAAAAAATGCTTTTCAAAAAAGTTCTGTTAATGCAAAATGGTGCTCCATTTATAAATGTGTTAATAACTAAATTCTGGTGCTGCATTTACAAAACTAGTTTTTAAAATTAAAAAAAAAAATTTCAAAATATGATTAGTATCGCTAAAATTTACTTATATATACAAAAACTCTGCTTATTATTTTATAATTAATCTAAAATCAATGAGAACTTTATCAATACTTAATTTATAATATTTTTAATAATTAACTAACTGAACTGAGACAATTTCAAAAACACAATTCAAGTGTTTCAAATTAAAAAAAAAATACATATTAACAAGATTTTAAAAAATAATAATCAAATATACTAATTAAGTGAGATGATTGAAATAAAAATCAAAGTGCACAAGCAAAATCATTTTAGAGTGAAACGAAAAAAAAAAAAAAGCCAAGCCAAAAACAGCCCTTGATGACCAAAATAGACAAAAATTTACCACTATTAAATATTTGTTTAATACTCGGTCTATTCGAAACAGTCGGTTCGATCTGATTTAGAGAATTAATTAAATCGAGACCGCTCTCTTTCGAATATGTCCGATTTAGATCTAAACTAGAATGTTAAATAATCGAATTTAAGCAACAAAAGTTTGAATAGAAAAATTTCTACCTGCAGTTGATTCGTTTAGAATAGATTCGATTGATTTTGACTGAACCATTTGAGGCGTTTCTGGCTTAAGAAAACGAGACGCGGGCGTAGGCGGCGGTGCCATACTAGGCTCATGATTGTTATAGCCGTAGCCATAGCTAGTGCGTGTCGTGGAGACGCTGCGCGAACGTCGATCTTAAACAAAATCATATACACACAGTTCTATGTGTTATTTTCTAGATTTAGTTCGACTTACTGAATCCCTTGGAAATGTCGTCCAGTGTGACTAGCAGAGTTCGCTTGACCTTGTCCAAATTTTTGTCTTGATCAAAATCTTCCATCATCCATTTGTATGCATTTTTCGATTTTTTTACTAAATTTTTTACATTCTCTTTGTTGTCATTGTTGGCCACCTTGGGCTCGCATAGCCACATATCGTCCTGTTCAATGTCGGACACTTCGATAAAATCGACCCGGTCGAGCTTGCTCTCGTTCAACTCGTCGGCTCGATACAACGATTCGGTTAGTGTATTATTGTCGGATGTCAGCGAAGAGTCGAGCAAGCATTTTGGAGTTTTTTGAGCTAGAACGCTTTTAGCGCTAATGGTGTTAGGCTGTGGCGACGAGAACTGAATCAAATCATCTGTATTCTCGATCATTTTGTGCTAATATTTTTATCGAAAAAAAACCAACAACAACAAAAAAAACTAACTTACAAAAAGACCTAAATCGAGTACAAAATGCGAAAATCAATAAAGAATTTTATTTTATTTTTTATTTTTTTTTTTTTGAAATTTTTTTATATTTTGCTGAATTTATTAGCATTTTTAATTCAAACGAGACATAAAAAAAATTATTTCTTTGTTCGAAAGAAGCAAATTTAAATTAGTAAAAGTTTATGTATGTGAATAGATTTTGGTGGTCACACAACACATATGCATCTAGATCGTTTAATATGGCCAAAGCAAATATGACCCGCTAATGCATTTGTTTTCTATTCAACTAGCTTAATTAATTCACTCTACAATCAACACCCCCCTAGTCAACCAAAAGCTAACTTGAACTTCAACAAATTCACTAATATGCTGCATGTCATATAATTAGCTTTATTTCTTTTTTAAACCAAAAAAAAATGTTTATTCTAAATACTTTTATAAATTAAAAAAAAAACTCAGCAATACTGACAAAATAAATTTAGATAATTCAGATTTTTTTTTCAAATTATAAAAACGAATATTAAAAATAATTAATTTAAAATTAAGATTCATAAATAGGAAAAATTATAAATTCCTACTAATTAAAGTAGAAAATAGATTAAATTTTTATAAAAAAAATTTATAACTCGAAAATAATTATGAATTCTTAACTTAAAAACTCTTGAAAATTTAAAAATAAGAATATTCTAATTTGATTAATTTTTTAAGTTTAACTTTAGAAATTAAAATAAAATTAGCCAGCTTTCTTTTCCTCAGGGACATGAGAAGGTTGAGACTGTAATCGAAGTTGAAAAAAATATTTAATTTTAAATTTAAAAGATTACTGATTAAAACTATACAATTTTTAAAAAGAAAAACAACATTCATTAATCTCCAATTATCAATTTGTTGAATACATTTGTTACAATTAAATTCTTTCTGATCAAAACCTTTGTCAATAGTAAGAATTCCACTTATGAAGATTGTTATACAAGTCATAACACTCAAAGAGGGTTCGCCAAAACACCATTAATGGACTAGAAATTTCCAAAATTTGAAATGATTAGAAAACTTAGAAAAAATAAAAATTGTTTTTTAATCCAAAATCGATAATCAATATAATAAAAATAAATGTTGCTCTCTAGAAAAAACACTAATTTAGCAAAATGTTTATAATCATTAGTCTAGTAAAAAAAAAAAAAACGATTATTGTTCACATGTGATCTGCTACTGAATTTTCTTAACTTTCTTTTGATCAAGACGAAAACGTTGTTAAAGAAGAAAAAATAAAGTAGAATTTAAAAATTCACAACAAGTCTTTCAAATGATAAAACAAAACTCTTAAAAGTTTATAAAAGAACCCAATAAATCATTGTTGAATCGTCTATAATTTAAATTTATTTATCTTTTATTAGCAAAATAAACAAAATAAATTTTTTTTTATCTTTCCAAATTTATGCTAAACAAATACTTAATAATCTCTCATTGTTTTAAATCTAGTGCTTCTATCATTTATTTTGCTAGAGTAAAACAGCTAGCATTTAATTTTACATTCTCTACTTAGAGCAATGTAATTTGACTCAAACTATAACAAGCGAAAGCTTACATATCACAATTGTTCAAAAGATCGAATGGTCATACATTTTTTGATTATTTCTATTAAAAATTAAAATCTTAAATTTTAGCAAATTTTTATTTGATTAAAAACTAAAAAAAAATTATGTTCTAATAAGGTAAAATTTTATGCATTTAAAAAAAATCTACAGAATAGGATATTCAGCTGAATAATCTCATTAAAAAGAAAAAAATTGTTTGTTTTAGTACAAGTTTATTTTGTATGACAAGTAACATGTTTTTTTTTTTTGTTTTGATTTGTTTTAAGTACTTATAAACATAAAAGAACTCTTTGAAAAAAATTTAAATAATTTAGTTCAATTTGAAAACTTTTAATTCCTAAAAAAGCTTAATTTCTTAAATAAAAATTTTAGTGTTACACTTTGCTAAATAAATGCAATATTTATCTAATGCTTTTGGCATTCTTACCATACAAGAAAATAAATAAGATTTAATACCAAACTCTTTTTAATTATTTGATCTGTTTGTTTCGAATTTTAAAACTAAGCAAAATCCCTTTTAAATATTTAGACTACTAATGATGTCAATTGTGTATACCCATTGGTAAAATTGGTCATGTTAATAAAGGTTAAAGCTTTTTTGAGTTTAAATTAAAATTAATTAACTCATCTGTAATTGCTTATTTTAAATTTGAGCTTTAATTCTCAATAATACTTATTTTTGATAAGTTTATGTTATCTGCTTAATACTCTTCGCATGTATGTATGCATGCTTCTTAATTAAGAGAAACAGATTTCAATTTAATTTTATTATTTACTTTAATATATGATTATTTGGCTAGATAAACTTATATTAAATTACCATACATTTATTCGATTAATTACGCAATAACACAATTTAATAATTTGGATCACATGATTAAATGTTAGAAAAATAATATAAAGTTTATTTTGAAAAAAAATAATAAAATTAAATAAACTAGGACTAATGAAATGGGCCTGAAAAGGCGATTGCTAGCTTAAAACAATTGTGTGTATTTAAATACCTGGATACGCTAAGTGGTAACGCTTGTGAACAACCGAGTTACCGATTAAAGCTAGATAGAAATAAAAGGTTTTAATGGAAATCTGTCAGATACAGCTTCAAGCTTAGTGTTATATAATCGTTCGGATTAGATAACATATTATTTTATTTATACATAGACACTCTAAGCGATTTCGTTCTAATCGATTGCAAGGATGGATGTTTGTGTGGACGTCTACTATTTCTATTTACTATGAGACTTAGCAAGTAAAAGGTAAATCTTTAGAAAAATAGAACAAAAAAATTATTGGTTTTTGTTTGTTTAGATTCATTTTAATATCAACTTGATCTAATTTTATAATTTAGTACAAATTGGATAAATCAGTGACGATAAAGCATGTTTTTCGCTTCTAGCTTCATCGATCTTCAAGTTATCTTTTTCTGGTATGGGAAATTTTCCGACCAGAATCAAACTCGGCCTTTGTTTATTCATCATTTTTATCCATTTTTAACATTTTGAAAATTTTGAAAAAATTTGTTTTTTAAGCATGCTTCTCAATTAATATAACAAGTCAAGCTGTTAAAATTAAAACTCTTAAAAATTCTTATTTATTTTAATTTAGCTTAAGAATATATATTGACAATAGTTTAGTCTTTATTGAATGTAAATAAAATTTCAAAACTAATAATTTGAAAATTTTACATGATAAATAAATTTTCCCAGGCATACCCCAGGCAGCTCAGAATGGATCACAGTCCTTCTTATTGAATAAACACATAAAAAAATCTAAACGATAAATGACTAAGAATGAATAAGTGAAAATAAAATTTGACTAGTTTTCGATGAAAGGAAATAATTGCATATTTATCTTCGGATGACCTCTTAAAAACATCAATGATAATAATAATTATTGATTTGATTTACTAACAAAAAATTTCATTCTAGCTTTAAAAAAATGAACAAATTTTTTTTTTAAATCAAGTTTAATTTTAATTTATAAAGAAATAAAAATCTTTAAAATTTTCAATATGCAAATGAAAATCACAGCGACAAATTAATGATCAAACTTTTGACTAGTTTAGTTGATTGTTGAAAATAAAGTCATAATAGCAGTTTTGTGATCTTTAGTCTGACAATTCAAAAATAAAAGTTAACATTCAATTAAACGTTAGAATCAAACTTAAAATTTAAACATGTACTTGATTGTTAATTATTTTAAAAAAAAAAAACAATTATTTCTATAAAGCTATAACATGGTTTTATTTAATTAACTAATAAAATTAATTAGATTAAAAAGCACTTGATTTTAATTTTTTACAACACTAGTCTCTCGAGTCAAGAACCATCTGTCTAAACTTTTGTACAGAATTAGTCTTTGCGGTGTTAATAGACAAAGATGATGACGAAGTTAGATCAATTGAAGACGCGGTCGAGTTATTTCTCATCAGATCAAGCTTTAACTTGGACACATTTTGTGCTGTATTAACAATATTAGGCTTGAGAGTAACTCGATGCTTGCTTTGAGACCTAACACTACTCACACTTCTAGTCGATCCGGCACTAGTCGGTGGACTACTTCGACTGTTCATTACAGGCGAATTAATCGATCTGTTTGAATTGTTTGCTGACACACTAGTTGGCAATTTGCTTATTTTAACTAAATTTTTACAGCTCAACAAATCACTTTCTAGTTTGTTTCTTTCGTCTTTTAATTCATAAATGGTAGGTTCTCGCATCATTTCAGTAGACATTGTTCTATAGTCTTTTTCCTTATCTAAACAATCAATTAAAAATTCAATGTCACTTTTAAGTTGTTCAATTTCACTATTTAACATATCTCTTAGTTTTTTGACCACCGAGTCTATTTCAATAAAATTTATTTTCTCTTCTTCAATGCTCTCAATTTGTTCATTTAATGCACTTGTTTTGGCTCTAGTCGTTATGGGTGTATCGAAACCCAATCGACTTCGGCTAGTCTTTGGTCGTTCAACAGGACCTGAATTGACGTCCACTATTTTGTCTGATTTTACATTCATAACATAATTGATTACATTTAAATTGTGATTTTGTAATATTTGCCTATTGAATTTGTTTGTATCCATTTTGTATTGATCGCGTAGTTGCTTGATAAAGAGTTCAATTTCGCGTTTAAGAGTGTTTCTAACATTGGCTGGTTCGAGCAGTTTTTTGTTCGAATTAGAGCGCATGCTAAGTAAATTTTGCTCTGTTTCATGTCGGTAGTCACGCCAAATCTCAAGTAAACTGTCAATTTCTGCATGAAGCTCGAGCGACTCTTCGACCAAGTCTTCACCAATTTCAAATTTGATTGTATCTAGTTCGGCAGGATTGGCAAGTGATTGAACATACTGCCAAATACTTGGCGGTGGATCATAGGCCAATGTGTCCACCGCTTCTACTATATTCGGTGAATCACCCATTTTTGTTAACAAAAGAAAATAAATTATTTTTTTTCTCTGAATTTTTTTTTTCTCAATATTTAGTTGTTATAGCGACTTGAAGATGTCGCCTATGTTAAGTTAATAGAGAAATTTTTAGCTAAAGACTATAATTATGACTATAAATATTTGTTAATTTCACAATTGCAATTTAGTAAACTCATGTGGTTCAGCAAAACGAATAAATCTTTCGCCTTTTACTAAAGATTTCCGTGCCGGACCGCATCATATGAGTATATACGCATTTGTGGAGCCTGACTCTAGTCGGGTTAAAATCTAAAACTATAAAAGAAAAAAATCATCAAATTTTCAATTTTAAATCATTGTAAAAAATTTGATCAAAAAATGCATCCAAATTATTTATTCGCTTTCACATTGATTATTCTGGCTATTCTTCTAAGCCAAGATACTTTGGCTTTTCGAATCAAAAAAAGAATCTATTTCAAGTCAAGATATGCAATTAATGAACAATTCAACAACCACGCATATTTTTTGTCAGATAAGCATTAGTTAAAAGTGTAGAGCAATTGTTGTATTTTCTCTTCAATTAATTGATTTAATCGATTTTATTATTGCAATTTAGATCAAGCAACTGCGAACAAACTTCATTTTTTTAAACTAAAATAACATTTTATTATACTTATTAATTTAAAATTATTTATTTACAATAAAATTCTTTTAATCAACCAATGTTTTATTTTTATTAATATTACAAAAAAAAACATTTTTTGGAAATTATTATTTATTTTTTAAATTATGTAATAAATTTGAATTTTTATGTTCAAATGTCAAAATTAATTTAACAAAAACTAAGTAATTTTCTCAAGATTCTGGAATTGATTAATAAATTTAGATTATACTTTTTGGTTTAATCTAATAGCTTCAATCAGCTCAAATAATTTGGCTCTAAATATGAATTTCTAATGACTGTCGTTAAAAGTCTATTAATGTGTGACCTTTATTATAACAGAAAAATATTTTTTAGGATATACAAGCTTCTTTTTGGATCAATTTTTGATTATTCTTACTTCTGTGCTAATAAAATGTTAAAATTTTGGCTCAAAAAAAATGCAAACAATTCAAAATTTAGCTATATGTAGCATATCTAGCAACTTGAAGAGTAATAATGATACCCTTCAAGCTTTAGCTAAAACAGAAAAATTGTAATCAGTTAATAGAAGATTTTTTTTGTAAACAAAAATTAAGTTTATAGGTGAATACAGAAGAGGTTTCAGTGCAAACTATTTAATAACCTAGCTACATTGTTTGCCAACACTATTCTATTAAACGATTTTTTTATGGTATCGACATATTCGACAATATAGATTAAAATTGTTTATAATAAAACTATTTAATTTATTTATTCTAAAATTTTTACTTTATTTCCATGACTCAACTCTATAAAAAAAATATCTGTTAAAAACTAATTAAACACCAACATATTAACAATTTATTTTATGACTGATGGACTCACGCTCAACAAACTTTAAATAAAATATAATAAAAATAATAATATTTTTATGATTTTTTAATTGCTACATCAGACATGATACAAATGGTTTTATACAAATGAACGGAATGAATATTATTTTTTTACAATTAAATAAATTATGAGAAAAAAAAATTTAAGAATTAAAAAGTTTTTATTATTTTGTAAATTTTCCACATTATTATTTTCTAGACTTGAAAAAATGTTCACATTTTCAAACATTTTCAGCATCTATTTTTTTATGAATTATTGGATTGACTAAAAAGATTTTTGAAATAGAATAATTATTTGACACTTGAAATAGCAAGCTTGACTTGGGCAGCTATTACACTACATTGCAAACATTCAACGTTATTTCTTTAAAAAAGACATTATGGTGACACGATATCCTTTATTTATCCAAAAATAGTAAAATATTGTTAAAGATGAAGTTACTAAGAACAAAGCATTACCAAAATTGTAATAATTTGTGCATACTTTGTTAGTATTTTTGCAAATGTTATCTTGTAAATTTTGTAATAAAATAAACAAATTTAGGCCAAATTCTAAACCTCTAGATACTAATAGAATGCTTAAGTTGACTATAATAATTGTCAATGCTCTAAATAGATTATGATCGAGTTCTTTAATTTGTTGATGATTAGAATCAAAAAGTCTTTTTTTCTTTTCAAATTTTTGCTTAAATTTTACAATCATTAGAATATCAATTAGGAATAAAAAAAAAATCAACAGAATATCATTGATGACAAAATTAAAACAAAATAAAACGAAATATATATATTTCTTTTTTTTCAAATAAATAGATCTCGAGATTGGAATATTTTCTTTATCAAAAATTCCTTTAAAAGTGTTTCTCATTGGAAATTCAGGATAACTGTAGTCAAAATTTGAAAAGTCTGTATTTACTTGACCAGTCAAAATTTTGTCCATGTTGAAAATAATCGAAAAAATGACTAACACAAAAATAAATAAACATCTATTTTGTTTTTTTATCATGTCGGTGCTTAATAGTGTTCTATTTGACAAAGTTTTTAGCCGCTGTATAGAAATAGATAAATAAAGTGCATTGGAAATTGTTTTTAAAAAGCCTCCAAAAAAATCAATTCCATAGATTTCAAAAAATTGAACAATAATCGAATGACTGATTATTGGACATAAATCCAAATTATTAAAAATGCATGCATTTAAAAGATGAAATGAAAAAATAAATGAATACACAAAGTTAAAAATAGAGTTATACAACATTAATTCATGTAATAGATAATTTCCTGTTTTTACCTTTTTATTTTTATTTAATTTTTTTAATACAATAATACTTATAAGATTAGTTATCAATGATGCTAGGCCAAAAAAAGGAATAAAAAATAAAGTCACAGTGTTGACCATTTCTGATAGATATATTTGATCAATTTCATTTTCAATATTGCTTCTTGGAAAATATTTTTGATTACAGTTTTTTAAAAATTCATCAAATCTACATAAAATTTGATCAGAATTGTAGCAAAAATCTTCAATTATCTTTTTGGTTGAATTTTTGAAATACAAATTAAGTAACCACTTATAAAGACATGAACACTTAATGGGCTTGTAATAAAGATCTACTAGTATTGATTTGTTTTTTGGGAGGTTTTTAAAAAAACAAAAATCTTCATCAGGAAAATAGTAAAAGAGTATTTTAATTTTTAATGTTTTGTTAGGTGCTTCATGTGGACTTTTGTCTTGTAGACTATTTAGAGATGTGAGAAATTGATTTATATGTTTTTTAAAACAATATTCATCAAATTCTATTATTTGTAAATGGTTGAGTTTTTTGAAAATATTTTCATCTATTGAATCTATTCGTCCTAATAATGTCATTGAGCGGATACTTTTGAATAAATTTTGATTTATGAGTTTAAATCCAAGATTATAGCGATAAAAACTTAGCTCCAAATTTTCAATTGTTGTTTCATTATCTTCATTAATAATTCTAAATCCAAGAACATTTTGTTTTATAATTGTGTTACTTAATCCGTTAATCCTTAAAAAATGAACACTGCTTTTTTTCAAACTTTGAACATTTGTTTCTGGATAATACTTACAGCTTGATGAAAAGTAAATTTCTTCAAATTTTCTAGATTTCAAAAATTTTTTTGTCTCATTAATATTTATAAATCTTGAAAAGCTAAAATGTAAATTGATAGAATGATTATACTTGGATAAGTCCTCAAATAAGCTGGTTGAAAAGTCCATTTTTTTTATGAATGTAAATTTAAAATTTATTTGTTCGTGCAATATTGAAATGTTTTTTATTCGAAAACTATCATCTAAGACTAAATATTTCATTGGAACCATGGTAAATGTTCCAATAGGATTTATTATTTCCAAACATTCGAGATTTACATTTTTAAATGAGAAAAATTTTTTGATTGTAATTAAATCATAACATAAAAATGGATAAGCGTTATGATAGAAATGAATAATATCATAGTCAAAAGTTTTCTTGCATTTCATCTCATTTTTTTTACTACTTATTCTTGAAATAGACAGCTGATAAATAAAAATTTGAAAAAAAAAAGATAATTTTGCTTTCATCTCTTAAATTTTAAAAACTATTTTGAAAAAGATGTTTCACTTGAATATCTATTAATATACCAAAATTTAAACACTCTCAGCCATTTCATTATTTTCTTCCGTTTTATGTCATTAAGCTTCTTATTGAACGCCGCTAAAAGGTTTTCTTTAAACTCAAGAGGGAATAAGTCTTTTTTTTGTGAATATGAGATATTTTTCTAATACCTATTTAATATTTTCATTAATCAATTTAGAAAATTAAATAAACAAGAAAAAGAATTATCATGATAATTTGGCTTATTAAATGTACTAGTAAATTAAATGTTTTTTCTTAATTTAAAATCATAAAAGAAGATATATGAAAAATGAACTAAATTAATATCTTTAAATAAATTTAATTTAATTTAAATTAACAAAATAAATAAAATCAAATATAATATTTCCATATTTTCATTCAATTAATCCTAAATTTTATATAATCTAAAAAGCTTTCTTGCTCAAATTAGAATATTTTATTATTTATTTAAGCAATAGATTAATTATTAGCATGGTTAATTACCAAATAAATAATCTCAATTATTTGAATTTGAAAATATTTTAGCATGGCCAAGATGGTGTTTGATGCATTCACTAAAGTTGTGTTCCAATAATTGTTAAAAATTCAAAATTTTTTTTTCTAGATTTTAAATTTCGTTTTCTTGCACCAGATTCTTTTAACTATAGAATTTTTATGTTTGAAAATTTTGTTTTGTTTTGTTGTTTTTTCTGTACTAGGCCATCATAACGGTCAACACCAAGATTTGACGGTCCTCAATACTAATTGATATTAACCACTGGCCGAGAAAAGTGGAAAAAGATTGTTAAATATATTTTGATAGAAATAAAATTTTTATAAAATAGCGTTTACAAAAACTAAGCATATTTTTTGATATACTTTACACCCACTACAAAAATTAGAAGATTTACTCATTTACATTCAGATTGGGATTGGAAACCCTGGAGGACTGAAAAGAAGGCGCTGTCATTCGTAATTGTCCTCTGGAAAAAATTAATTTCTTCATTTAAAAAAAATAAAAATAGTTTATTAATTAAAAAAAAAAATAATTATTTACAAAGACAATTTTTTCTAATTGAAATTAAAACGAACAATGAAATTGATTTTTTTTTTCTTGATTGATGCATTGTTTTTTTAGGAATATTTCCAATAAGCTTACAACAGCTAAAGGCTTTTTATTTAACTAATTATATCGGATAAAGATAAACATTTATTTATTGTTTAACAGTTGAATAAGCTGCTAATTAAAAAAGTAAATTAACTTTAAAGCTTTTAAAGAGATACTTTCAAAAAATTCTATCTTAAGCATAAACTAATCATGTTAAGTGACTTTGTCTACATTTTTAAATAAGTTTTTTTGCCTTATTAATTCAAAAGCAATAAAAATTCAAATGAAAATGTAATGAAAAAAATGAAAAACAAAATCGAATATCGAATTTTAAAAATAATGAATTTTAACTACGTTCAGTTAGAGCAGCTTATTTGATTTTGATTATTTCAAAATGGTTTGTAATTTTGCACTTGCCTATACAATTTGCTGGATAATTTTGCATTTTCAGCTAAAAAAAGAATCAGTTAGAATTGAAAATTTCTTGTTTTATCTAATTTATAAAGAACCAAATGAAAATGAAAATAAGAAATATTTTCTAAAGAGTCTTTTGAACATATTTGAAATTTTTTCGTTATGTAATTATTCAATTAATTTTTTAATACTTACAATTAATGTGCCATTATTTAGAGAAAAACATAACAGAAAATTATTTATATTGTTGCAAAGTTTTTTTAAACTTATTAGATCTCGATTTTATTAAGTGTGTAAAGTGTTGTTTTTTTTTTTAATTTTTTAAATAAAAATTTTAGTCTGAGCTTTAAACAGTTTGAATGTATAATTAAAATTAAGTTTGAATTTATATTTAAAATTTAAAATATTTTAAAAAATTTTCTGTAGTATATTTTATTTTAAATTTTATTAAAAAAAATAACAAAGAATAAATAACTCTTGAAATTGATAATGTCTTCTATCACACTGTGATAAGTGTTTGCAAAAGAGACAATGGATCTGAAGGTCTATCTGCAAGACTTTTGAAATCGTCAAATCTTGAAATTGCCTGTATTTTCTATTATTTGAACTTTTTAGTAACTTTATCTAAATAACGCATGGAAAGGCACAACGGACACCAGAAAATAAAGTAATTGAAGATAGAATCCAGTCAATTAAATTTTAAAAGGATCTTAAAAGAAATCTTTTGCTTCAAATTATTTTCTTTACAAAGATAATTTGGCAATTTTTCAATTTTAACTTTATTTTTTTATGTTTTCAATTTTATTATTTTGTTCGCAGAATTTTTATAATTTTATTATAATATTTTAATAATTATAAATATAAGCTCTAAACCTCACCAAATTATATAAACATATCTCAAGTTTTAGAAATAGTATGTCTTAAGATTTTAATTGAAATTTAAAAAAATCGATCTTTTTGATCTTTTAGTTTTGTTCCTTCATCTTTTATAGTTTCTTTTACGTCCAATGAAATGTTCTACGGAGACAGCTATCTTCCGTATCAACATGTAGAAACTAGATTTTAGATTTTGTGTAATGACCTTAATGTCAGGATGAACGAATTTGCTGTTTCGGTGAAAACGGAAATGGCTCAATATTGGAAAGAATAATCAATGAGTTAAATTTTCAAGTATGTGTTAGTATATAATTAATGACAAGTGTCTTACCAGTAATATAAAGCAAATCTACAATTACTCCATATGATTCTTCTAATTTCTCATATGTTGACCGGATACGGGAGAAAGAAACTACATAAACCTATGCTACATACCATATACTACCTAATGCGATATGTGGCATTAAAAATAGAAAAACATATGCATATGAAATTACTAAATTTGGCAAACAATTCAAAATCAACTGGATTATTAGTTCAACAATGGCAGCACAAAGAGACATTAAGAAAAGACTTGCTAAAGCAAAAATTACCTTTGCTAGACTCCGACCAGCATGAAAATCAACCAGCTATAGCAAGGAAACAAAACTCAAGCTGTACAATTCTGTAATAAATGTCAAAACTGATGCAACATAAAAAGCAAAGTTAAAGCGTTAAAAAGCAACACTGGTGTACGGAATTGAATGCTGGGGAATGTGTCAATCTGATAAAAGAAATCTGAACACCTTTCATACTGGAAGCCTACGAAGGATTCTGGGGCTACACTGGCCTGAGACACTGTCAAATGCTGAACTAGACAAAATAACAAATTCAGAGGCATTAAGTTAATGCATTAAGAGCAAAAGATTGCGATGGCTTGGACATATACTTAGAATTGCTATTTTGATTGACTGTCTTCATACATGTACTCGTTGTAAATTTATAGAGTTGTGCGTTACTCCACAATCCAAATGTTTGCAGCAGTTAGACTCCTCACACAAACAAAAAATCAAACGTCAGAGGTAAACAGTGAAGCAGAAGAAACAGTCACACAGCCCGAAGAAATAAACGAATTAGTAGCCTAATACTTCAAAATTAAACATCGGAAACTGCATAAACTTGATCTTTATGTTCCAGAATTTCTTAATAAAATTATCCTCAAGTCATTATACCATTCACAATTTCATGATTTTAAGTGTTCATTTGGAACAAATTGATCTCTCCTTCTCGAAAATAAGCTTCTTGGGAATGAAATAAAGCAATCATAATTTTTCAGTTATTTCCGCCTAGCTCGTCCGCAGCATAAGCGTTTTTTTTCTTGGATCTTGCTTTCTCCTTTTCTTTGAATAAAGTTTCTCAATCTTTCCAGCTCTTGATCTCTTACTCCTGGTCACCTACCAATTTAACTAAAGTCACTACTACTTATGAAAGCGCGCTCATCATTACAATTTTAACTAAAACTTGATTGTAACTAACAATTTTATTCCTTAAGAGGATACTTTGACAAAAAGTTAAAATTAGACTACAAAAAAATCCAAATCCATTAGTCTCAAAACCCATTTGTGCTGGTGTCTTAAAATTTGGATCATATAAAATCATTTAAATTAAGCGTTAAGGCTGATGTGATAAATTTTTAATATTTTTAAAAAAAAGTCAAGTTTATTTTGAGCATGAAGCAAAATTTGAAATTCACACACGTGCGCTAAAGTAGAATAAAAAAAAAATTAATAGAAAATAATAATTATTTTTTTTTAAATTTTATTAAGTTTATGAAAAAATAAAAAAAAAAAATAATGTCTAACGAAGATAAAATTGAGTTGACCGACAATGATTCAATTGGCGATCAATTGTCATCACTGGAAAACAAACTATCAACTTTAATGAACAAATTAAATCAGAGCAATGAGAAAAAATTTGAGCTAATTGATCGTACGGACCTCAAGAACAAAATAAATGCCATTACTTCTTCATTAATCGAAAATTACTTTTCCATTATAAAAAAACAACTCCAGTCCAAATCTAGTCCGAGCATGATTCCCATTCAAGAGACTTGTGTTCGTCTGTTGACTCTTTGCGTTCAGCATAGTTTCGATTTTGCCAAACAAATAAGCTCTGAGTTCAACTATTTTAACGAAACTAAAAATTGGTTGGAAAAATTTTTGCTCATAAAAAAGTCAGATCTACGCGAAATGAGTCTCGAGTTTATTTTGTCCTATTTGAATTACGTTCAGCCTCCATTCAATTCACAAGACAATTTAATTTTGATAAAAAAAATATTTCTCAAATCGGACGCTAAATCGTCCTTGACTCTTATAAATTGTTTGTTTGCCCATCTAACAACTGATTTAAAAGCATCATTGGATTTTATGTTCAGTCAACTTTTATACGGAATAGTCCGTAATAGTTATTTTTCTAAGACGGAAAAAATTCGTTTTTTTTCAGACCACACCTTGAACAAAATATCCAAACTGTTCGATTACGAAGAAGAGGACAAAAGTGTTCTCGAACAAGTACAACAAATGGTCATACAATTCTTCAAGTCTCTTTTCACTTCGACAAAGTTCGGAATTTCCTTCTATGACAAAAGTATGGGTTTAAAATCAGACAAAAATTTAAACCATCTCATTTTCAATCAGCTAATTGCGCTCGACTTTAACAAACTATATCCCATTCACAATGTAGCCGAGCTTTTCATGTCCACTTTAAAAGTATGTCCCGATCTTACACAACGATTCATCAAAGTAAAACTAAAACAACTTGGCACAGAGAATACATTGTTCATGAATTTTTTGAAAGATTTCTACCTTCAGCAATCAAATCATGTCAAGTCGTTTCAGAAATTTTTGCAAAGCAACGAAGATGAAAATTTTCTTTTGGAATTAATAGTGGCCACTTCAATTCCACTGGGAGTTAATTTTCAGAAGGATTTGACTGGCCAGAAATTGGACTTGCTAACAGCTTGTTTAAATTGTGTCAAAGAATGGAAGAGTTTGTGCGAAAGAGAAAAAGAATGGAGCGAAAGTATGAGACTTGTGATGCAGAATAGCGACTGCTTTGAGACCAAGCTTAATATTGAACTGTTGAGCAAACATTTGCCCAAATTTGAACAATTGTCGAAAAACTTTGACTTAATCACTGCATACATTGGCATATTTCAGCAAAGTTTGAATTTAATGGACTTGGAACAAATAGAAATAGATTTATCTCTTAAATTTGAATCGACCGAAGCCAAATCCTATTTAAAATTTGTTCATTGTGTATCAGAGATTAAGTATGCAAACAATTTTGAAATGGTTAGTGACAAACTAAGACCAGTGCTTGTCAAAAACATAAAAGAGCTTGTGGCTAGATCGGACTTGTGTGCCGAACTAGTTGGTTTTTTTGAGCTTGTTCTCAAATGCACTGATTTGATTAAATTCGATGCCGATCTCATGTATTTGTGTGTGAGACAAATTCAAAAAAATTCAATGGACAATTTGGAAAATTTTTTGCAAACAATTATGTGTCAGAAAAAAATAAACATAATGCTTTTGGAGCAAGATGGTGAAATTAGATTAGATCAGTTTTTGTCGATGATTGCTAAGTCAACTGATTTAATGTTCAATTCAGGTTTGTTGAATGGACTAGTTGAGATGGACGCATATGCTGACAAGGTTGAATCAATTCGACAAATGATTGGAAAAAAAATAACCTTCGGAGAAGAAAAAGTTAAAATTAAAAGTTTATCTCAGGCTTATATGTGTCATATTAGGCAATTTTTGGACCTAGAAACCATTGACTTGAATATAAAATTATTCAATTTGTCAATAAGAAGCCGGCTGTTAATTCATTTACTTAAACAAGTACTAAATAAAGTAAGCTTTTAGTTAATAGTTTATATATTATAGTTTTCTAATATTTAACTAGTAGTTGGTTTTTAAAACTTTAAAATTTAAAACTAAAATTGTTCAAAATTATTTTAATTTAGTTCTATTTAGTTTTTTTATTGAAATTGTTCATTAATGGGCCAAGTCAGTGACTTGATTAAATAGATAAAGGGTCGGAAAAGGATTTTTTTCGAATATCATATGAAAGAAACAATAAAATGAGATTTTTTTTATTAAAATTAAGTTTTTGGGAAAGACAGCTTTTTGAAAAAGTTTTGCGTTCTTTAATAGCAGATTTTTGAATGACTTGAGATTCTTTTCTTTTAGTGTCAAGATTGAATTTGAATTTAGTTTGTTTTTCCTCAAAGATCATGACTTTTAATAAACAACATTAATCTCTTTAGACTGATGGCTTTGATGAAACAATTGATTTTGATGTGATCATGACCAATTTAGAGCACAACATTCAATTGTTAAATGAATTGTGTAAAGTTCCAAATTTATCGGAAGAGCAAAGTTTAAAATTACAATCAATATTGAATGCTATTTTAAATAGCGACACAATGATCAAAAATTCATTTGAGAACGAGTCACTAAGTTGCTTTGTTTTAAAGTCTCTTCAATCAACTAATTTAGACGTTAGTAATATTATTGAGCCGTATGTAAATGAATATTTAAATTCTAGTTTGTACGAGTCTTTTGTTTTAGAAATGAATCTAAACAAATCACAATTTGATTCAATATTAACCAAAATACTGCTTAAATACAATTTGAACAAATTAGACATAAAAATAAATAAAAAATTTATTAAATTGTTCATTAAATTTTTGCTCAAAAACAATACTAATCTAATTGATATGGTTGGTATAAAATATTTGGACAAAATAGGAAAATTTAATGGAAACTTGAAAAATTTTATGGATGCTTTGAGACTTATTTTTTTGGCCATTAAATCAAAAGAAGAAATAGCAGAGTATGATGAGTTGACGACTTTATTGTCTCATTGTCATCGTTTACAGCCAACTCTTTTCGAATTACAACTCACATTGATCAATGAACAAAATTTGACCAATTTGATTAAAAAAAAAATTCAACCCGTTTCAGATGACACAACTTTATCTTTGAGTTCAAATGTAAACGAGCTTGTCGACCAGTACAAGCACACATTAAGTCAAAGAGACATTGAAATTTTTGACAAACTAAAAAAATTAGATCCTCAATTGAAATGTCTAATGTTCAGTAGCTCATCTAAATTGAACAAGTCAAACGATTTAGAGCAGAAACAGGCCAAAATTAGTGATTTCATAACATTGAAAATAGAAGAAAATTTAATTACTAGTTCAATACGTAACTTTCCGATAAAGAGAAAACTTGATGAAAAATGGAAAAATTTTGATCTCAATGTTTACGACCCGGTTTATATGCTACCTAATTTATATGATCTTCTTGATTTCGGTAAGTTTAATTAGATGTAAAATCATTCCTGTTTAAAATAAAGCATAAATTAACTCTATTAACGTTCTATTGACTAAAAATGGTTTTAAAATTTTTATTTTTACATAAGAGCTAATAATGATGATAACTATAATAGAAAAAAGAATAAAGATCATTTAATATCATGAGAAAATGGCTATTAGAATAAAATCAAATTAATTTGAATGAGATTTTTTTCTTTTACGCTTCATACCTTTCTTGACATTATTTGATTTTGTCCAATTTACATTCACAGACATAAAATAAAATTAATTGTAAAAAACTAAATTAGCGTTTTCTAAATGTATTTTGAATAAATTAAGACAAATGAAATTAAAAAAGAGATAAAAATTAATTACTGAATATTTTAAACTGAAAAATTTGTCAAGTTGGTTTTTTTATTAAATGAATAAATCAAATAAACAAAAAAATACAGCACAAATTATTAACACTAGAAGCACCAACAAGTCAAAATGACTCTTTTTTGATTTTTGACCGCTAAATACCAAGTCAATTTTTTTTAATTGACCATGTATTTTTTGTTCGGCATAAAAATAAGAAAAAATTTTAAAATAAATCAAATTTATTTATCAAGAAAATCTCCTAAACGTGTGTCATGTCAAATTCGTTTATGTGGTTATTATAAGGCTACAAATATTTGTTCAATCTGTAAAAAAGCAGAATGTGGATTTTGTAAAATGCGATTAGCCATTTGTATTTGTTTTAAGGCCTAAGAAAAGATTTAAATTTGAAAATTAATCATTTTTATTCAATTAATTTTATAATTTCAATAAATTTAAACATAAAATATATGATTTATCCTTTATGTTTCATCAACGAGTCATTTTGACTCATTTTGGTGCTTCTAGTAGTTAAAAAATTTTTCTGTGGCAAATTTGCACAGTTTTACCTGAATTTTTCAACTTTATATGCTGCACAATGTTGCATTAACAGAACTTGTTTCTTGATCTTTAAAAGAAAATAAAAAAATAAGAAAATTTTCTGTTCTAATATACTAAATTTCACAAAATAGAAAATTATAAGATCAAATAAAATAATTTAAGCAACAATTCAAAAAAAAAAAAACAAATTTTGATAGAGTTTTTTTTTGCCAATCATTTTTTTTAACACTTGCTTCTCGCCAGGTCTTTTCCATTTCAGTAAGCCTTTTCAGACTAAACCCATGATATATGCAAGCATTAACTATTAATTATTTTCTTCGAATCAAAATTAATAATATTTATCAATTATTGCTTTGAACTTATTAATTATTTCCAATTTGTATAGTTTCAGTTATTTAACACTCAAAGACCGGAGAGATTTTTCGACTCATTTTGTTTGACACGTTTTTTTACTCTTTTCTACTCAATGAAAATAAAATTTGCTTAAAAAAAAAGCTTCAAAAGACCTCTTCGGCCTTTGTGTGTTAATACTTTATTTAGTTCTATCTCATTGTTATCTCATAGTTAAATTCATTTTCGATTCAACATTATATTGAACTAGTTGATTTGGTAGACAACATTTTAGAAAAATATTGACTATAATCAATTTATAATAAATTAGTTTAGTATTTTTATTGTCTTTAGTTTGGTATAGTTGATGACTTTTAGCTAAGAAAAAGCTTCATTTTTTATATTTTTAATTTGAATAAATTTGTTCAATTTAACAATAAAATCTTTTTTTAAAGCAAATGTTGTCGATGTTCTACAATTTATTCAATCAAAATGTCTTTCATATTTGTTTGCAAGCTTGAGCAGTGAATGTGCTAAACTTCGAATGCTTGCCTATGGTTCTTTGCATCGTTTTCTGTCACATTTAGAAAGTAAGAAGGAGATCATTAAATCAGTGGGTTAAACAAAATTTTCTTTTAAAGATAGTAGAATATATTGCAAAAACATAATTGTTTATTTGATTAATTTATTGCGCAATTCAATGGACAGAGAAAATCAGCGTCTATCAAGTGTGATTAGTGTATTTTTGGCCGAATCTGTGCCCATCGTAATCGAACCAGGCGAAGCACTCTACAAACCACTTGTATCATTTTATTTGCTCAAGCCGGTTCTGGATTTGGCCAATGTTCCTGAATTTTACAAGTTTTTCAACAGTTCTTCTCTAGAGTTCAGAGAAGAACGAAAATGGATGATGAATGTTCTAGTCAACGGCATTCGAAGTTCACTTGAATATCGTCTCTATGAAAAAAGATTTGTTTACAGACAACTATTGTCCATTTATGATTCAAAAATGAGCGACTATGAGCTCAAAAATTCTATACTTGACCTCCTAATGAAAACATGTGAATCCAAATACGCTCTTATTGATCTCATAAAAAAGCATTTTGCAATCATATGGCTAAGTAGTGTGATCAATTCGCTGACCATTGATGAAACAAAAATTAGTCTCTTTGCTAAAATGTTAAAAATATTCAATTTAATATGGATGCAGCTAGGACAAAATGGCAAAAAAGATGAACGACTGCCAATGGGATTTTTAAATCAAATGTTGACATTGGGCAAAATAATCAAGTCTAAATTGTGCATTAGTGAAGTTAAGTTTGAAGAATTGTTCAGCAAAATGGAAAAAAATCAAGATGAAATGCGAGTTATGTTGGAGAATTTTTTTACATGTTGTGATCATGTAGTGCTTGAGATTGAAAAATATGAAATAGGCGTTTTGGTCGAAAAAAGTTTCGATCAAATAATCGAAACAAGTGAAGAAAAAGTTAAAAATGGACATTTGCAAAACTATGCTGATTTGGTTAATTATGTTGTCACATCAAAACGCAAAAATGACAATTTACATGATTGTAAAAATAAAAAAATTAAGTTAAATTAAAAAAAAAAGTTAAAAATATTTTTCCGTTAATTGAAATAAATTTTTTGGAAATGAAAAGTTAACTTTTTAAAATACTTTAAATAATAATTAAGATAAAAATTGATTTTATCAAAAACATAGTTAAAAGTGAAAGTTAAAGTCCTCACTTTAAATTTATTATCAAAATAATAACAAGCCTAAACAAAAAAAATTGTGATCAATAAAAATACCGTAAAGTTTAGGTGTAATAAAAAATTAAATCAATTTAGTCTTAGCTTTTATTTTACCATTAAATATATTTTTAGTCGCGTCATCACTTTTCATGTATTCACCGCAACAAAGACAAGGTTGACCATTCAGACAAGTTGCTCTTTTAACTTCACTTGCTGTCTCTTGGAAAATTGTCATCTTCACAATTAATGCTTAACCAGAGTTTGTCAAAAGTCAAAGTCAAGTCTTTACTTTGACTTAACTGACTAATATTTTAAAAAAATTAATTAATATTCTAGAGTAAAAAAATTTAGATAAAAAACATAATTTTTTTATCGTTTTAAAATAGACGAAAAAAAAGATACAAAAATGTAAAATAATAGAAGAGATCATTCTAAAAATAAGAAGTAAAATTAAGTGATTGTATTCTCTTTAACATCTAAATTTAAAATTTTAAACAAAAAGATGATATAATAGAAAAAATTAATGTTATTATAGAATACGCTGTAAAAATTTATGTATCAGCTAAATATTGAAATATTATAAATTTTCAAATCGTCTGAATCTCTTTTAGAATTGAAACTGTCTATATCTTTGAAACTCAGACTTTGACTTGAGCTAAAAATAATTTCAAAGTCAAATTTTTCCTTTGGCTTTTGACCAACTCTGAGCTAAACAAACATGAAAGGCATTGATCCCGAAAATTTTTCTTTAATTTTAACATATTAAGTGGTCATCGATTTGGTGATCAGCGTTTTTAAATTATTTCAAAATTATGAGGAATATGTTAGATTGAAAAAGGAGTTTTTTTCTTTAAATGATTTTGATTATAACCCGACTAGAGTCAGGCTCCACAAATGCGTATATACTCATATGATGCGGTCCGGCACGGAAATCTTTAGTAAAAGGCGAAAGATTTATTCGTTTTGCTGAACCACATGAGTTTACTGAAGTTTAAAAGTGAAAAATTTGAATTATTTATAGTAAAAATCTTAGTATTTTGCTAAAAGTTTCTCTATTAACTTTTCAAACTGACATCTCATTTTAAAAATTAATTTCTTCAACATATTTATAATTTTGAAGAATTTTCATTTCTTTTTTTCTATTTTAAAAATTTATTATAATTGAAATAAGAAAAATTTTTTTAGAAAAAAAATAATTCTAATATGAACGGTTTTCCACAAATGAACGGAATGAATATTTTCTAATTTACAATTAAATAAATATAAAAGAAAAATAATATTAATAGATAATGTAAAAGTCTAGATCAATTGTAAATTTTCAACATTATTATTTTCTATGCTTGAATTGCTCGTCTCCGAGCTGGACAAGCTTACAGTGGTCTCTGCAATTGGCTCGGGAAGCTGCTGGTCTTTGGGTGCCAAACTTTCCAATCCCATTTTGCACTGCATTAGCAGAAACATGACACATTTTATTTGCTCATTCAAATGATTTATTTGAGAACGGACAGCATTTTCTTGTTGAGTGACTTGTTTCTTGTCGTCCATTAGTCGTTGAGCTTGTATCAGTTCCATTTCGGCTTCCAAATCTGTCTTTAGCTTGCTCATCATGTCTACTGTATTTTGATATTTGGCTATCTGCTCCTCATACTTTGTCTTTCGCTCGGACTCTTCCAAATCTTCGAAGAGTTCAGTGCCGAACAATTTGTCATCATCGGTCGGATCTATGTCCTTGAACTCTTCTTCTAAATTCTCGTCTAAAACACTGTCCATTTTTTCTTTTTCAATCGGTTTCACATCTTTCTTTTTCTTAATATAGCCAAGCAAATTTGAAGTCGACTTTGACTTTGTCTCAAATATGGCCTCACTTTTGATCAAATTACGCTGTCTCAGTCCATTGAAAAACGATGTTACTTTAGCACGTGCGTTTGCCACGATCATGCCATCAGACAAAGTACTTGTCACGGATATGTCTGATGGTGATCTTGAACGCCTTTTATTAGTTTTACATTGAGCACTTTCAGGTTCGCTTAGTATGACAAACGAGTCATCGTTAGTCCATTCAGATTGTTGTTGTTCATCGGCAACTTCTTGAGGATCTAAATTTGGATTTTGAGCAAAAAATCTTTGACAAATGGTCTTATTAATGGCATTTTCGTAGCACTTTTGATGAATTATAAAACCACAATAGGCACACTTGTAAGCAGTTTTGAACCAGATTTTTTTTTTGCATATTTCACAATTCAATATTTGATTGAATTGAACAGACAAAAATTTATGCACCGATCCGTCGTCATTTTCGCTATTTAAATCGAAGCCCGACTCGCTAATATCGGCTGACGATTGTTGATTTTTCTCTTGTCCAAATTGAGACTTGTCAATTATTTCCTGGGCTATTTTGGCCGATATGTCTTTTTTGTTCAAATTTTTTTGCTCGATAAAATGTTGAAAATTAATGGTCAAATTTCCAATAGCAACATTGCTCTCAAAGCCTAAATGATCGCTGATTACATGTGACTTTGCCATTTTGGACACAGCTGACGCACGCAACTCTTCAATTGGCTTAAAGTAAAATGTCGACTGTGACTCGCCTTTGGTTGTCGACCAACAGTCAATTGCCAGTTCGTTCAATGCTATTGTCACAAAACCGATTGGCAGTGGTTTTTTGCGACTAGACTTTTGCACGCTTTGCTCACTCCATAATACCACATTCAAATATTTGGCTTTTTCTGACAAATCGAATTCGAACGATTCGTCAATTTGGATAGGCACTCGATTCTTGGTCAGTGAAAACAAGTTTTCCTTGTCAAGTTTGAGATCGCTGGTTTTTTTGAAGCGCGATTTGTCCTCATCTTGGTCAAGGTCAGTCAACAATGCAACAAGGTCCAATGTTGTTGTTGGTTCATTCTTTAAATATTATCATTGATATTTATGCATATAATTTTTTAATTTTTCAATAAGAAAAAAATAATTGGCAAAAATATTTTTATTAATTTTTTTTAATATTTTTATATTAAAAATATTTTTCATTATAAAAATACTGACTTTGTGTTGCGGACTAAACCGTTGCTCCTCACTCTAATAGCATGATTTCAATAGTACTTAACTACGGTTAAGGACTAGTGAAGCATGCCTTGTTATAATATCTTTGTTTTATTTTTTTTGTATTATTATTATTGCTATCTACTTCTCTCTTTTGTATGGTCTCGAATAAGATGTTTAAAATAAAAAACCGTAATTTTATCAAAAACCCCCAAACCGTAACAGTAACCAAAACTACATTTAATAAAATAAACCTGTGAGACCAAGCACCCACACTTGAGTCTTCAACATTTGTATAAATTGAAGAACCTGATAATTCTTTTTTTTTTTAAATTTCTAATTTTAATATATTTTTTCTTAAAATTAATTTAATTTTTATAAAAATAAAAAACAAATTTTAATTTTATTTCTGTTAAAAAAAAATATTCAAAATAGCAGACAATTAAATAGTCTATTTAGAATAAATTATTCAAAATAGCTTGACTAGATGTGCAACAAAAAAATAAACTAAAATAAAAAAGCGAAAACCAGCTAATTTTTCCAAAATAGTCAAATCAACTACTAATGTCAAGTCCTATAAAATTCTAACTTGTAAAACATAAAAATGACATTTAATAGTCGCTAGAGAAAGAAAACTTCTTTAAATTCACAACTTTTATCTTGTTTTGGAAAAAATGTATTTTTACGTTTAGTTTAAAAATTAAAAAAGAAATAAATAAGAAAAAAAATCTTTTTCTTAGTCTTCTTTTGTCAATTTGTCTTTCTCTAATGTCCCATGCAATTCAGAAGTTGGTAAAAATCAACATTTATGTTATCCTAGCCATAAATTAAATACTTTTGGCTGTATTGACTTATCTATTGAGATTTTTCAAACAGAAAACACTAGAGACTAGTATAAAATGACGCAATAAAGAGAAAAAAAGCAGACATACATCAGATCTAAATCCATTGTTTGAGATTGAAATGTGTAACACTCATTACATACTCATTAATTATTTATACCACGCATCACTAATTTCAACGAGTCCTGATATTATGTTTAATTTAATGTAATCATAAATCATCCATGCGTTTAAGATTTGCTCGCTTTGTTAAGAAAAAAAGCAAAAGAGAATAAACAAGTCATGTTCAAAGTCTAAAGAAAAGTAATTTTGATTATAGAATTAAAGATTTATTTAAAGAAATAGATATATATATATATATATAAAAGAAGAATTTGATTTTGGTGTTGTTGTTGTTGTTGAAAATTGATGTCATTCATAGTTAAATATTTACTGCCATTTTGAAATAAAATGTTTTTTACAACAAGCTATTTTGATTGATTTATTATATATTTTTTAATAAATCCTACATTATTTATTGAGTCTAGGATCAAAAATTCTCACTATTTTTTTAAAATTTAAAATCAGAAATTCTAAAACGTTAATTTCTTAATAAAAATTATTAGCTAAATGAAATTAGAAACAAAAAGAAAAGCACGACGAGATGAGAAATAGTACTTTGGAAAAGAAGAAAATTTAAAAAAAAATCTTAAAAAAAAATGTTAAAAAAAAGGCTCAAAAAATTACTTACTAAGGCACATTCAGTGACATTGCAATAAAAATCAACTAAAGAGCTGGCTGATGTGTTAACATTTAAATTTTCGCTAGAAATTTTCGGCTCATTTTCGCTTGTTTCTTCATCCATTACTGAACTTAGTCTCATGGGAAAATTGGACATTTTAACTATGGGCTTTTTGGACACAATTATTGGCCGCTGAACAACAAATTTAATGGGCTGAAAGCTCGACTTTTGTATAAGCTTGTTCAATGTTTTAACAGATGTACATCTTACTTGGTTTATTGAATAGAGTATATCGAATTTTTTAATTGTCTTTATTTTGCCAGCCAACGAATCCTCGTTTATTTTTTGTATGCAAATCTCTGTTTTATTTATAAAAAAAACTTCCATAAACACAATGCCAATCATTTGATTTGCGTTTGTTTTTTGTATTTCAAACTCGATAAAAGGCCAATTTTCGCGACTTGTTCTCTTGTCCATTAGCTTCTCCATTGAATGACTATCAATGCTGGTTGTTAAATGGACAACGTTTTGTTGTTCTTTGTCACTGGGCGATGAGCTCAGCAAGTTTAGATGAAGAGTCGATGCTGTTTTGTGAATCAATTGGGCATCTGGTTTCGCATTTTGACTTTGATTTAGGGAGTACAAGGCCTCTGGTAGACGATCGCATGATTTCAAGTTAATCTTTAGTGTGCCCACACTTGACAAGTCAACGCCTAGCTTTTGACACAAACGTGTGTACTCGGCACATTCACTAAACTTAGTTTCACAAGTATTTTTCTTAGCTAAAAACTCATTCAAATCGGACTTGTACAATTTTTGATTGTATATCATTTCAAAAAAAGGCTTAAAACGTATCTTATAGTTGGGTAATGTGTGCTTTCGTCTAATCGACTTGCGTATTTGATTGACTAGTAAATAGGTCAATTTGGGCATTGAACGTCCATCGAATTGAGACGAGCCTTCCATTTCAACTATTGGATCCTAAAATTAGAAAATAAAAGAAAAAAAATTTAGAGGAAAATAAAGTTAAGTATTCTCATGCTAAATGTGAGAATAATGTCTGGTTTGTGGTTCCAGACTAGTCTTTGAGCAGAGCCGAGATCGCAGCTAAACACTCGGTTGAGTGGCTTTGTTCATTGACGAACGTCCCACACTTTTCCTTGTACCTACCTCGACAAAAGCGAAACTCCAGTGCGTGAACGGTTGTCTACAGAATTGAAGTCTAATTTTTCCTTTGATTAGTGCGACTTTGATGTGAACATAGGCCGATTTGCCGAGAATTAAGTCGGCATCGACCGAAATCGAAAAGCCATTTTTATATTCAATATCGACGAGGACAGAAACTTCGTCGATAAGCTTTTTGGTCGAGTCCAACTTGTATGATTCACATTTGACCGAATTAACAATTGGAAAACTGGTGCCCAAGCTAAAGTCTCTTGTGCTCAAGCGTTCAATGAATTTTCCGGCTGCTTTGGTGGTCAACAAGTCTTGAAAGTCGAGAGTAATGCGTTTAATTAGATATCGTCTCACTGCTTTGGTGTCTTTTAGTTCTTGGAAAAAAAATTGAAGAAGCAAGTTGAGCACATTCATGCTATTCAAATTCGGGTCTGATGTGTCTTGACTTCTATCTATCATTCCTATAAATGTCTTTTATTTTAAAATATTAAATCAAAAAGTTATTTTAATATTGTTTGTTTTTATTTTTTACGTTCTCGAGTTTGAACTCTTCATATTGGGGCTGATCGGCCACAGTGCTTTTGGGAAGCTTTTTTATGTAGAACCAGTAGACGGCAAAAAGTGCCAAACTGGTGAACACTAAAGACTGAATTATGTTCCATATTAGCCAATTGATTAAATAAGCTATCATTATATGTGCTACTTTGAATAATCTCTATTCGAATTGTTACTTTTGATTCTTATTCATTTGTAATTATTTTTTCTTTCTATTATTTGAAATAAATTATTAGAATTTATTTTTCGACTTTGAATTTAAAGCTAAATTTAGTTGAATTTTTTTCAAAATTAAATTAAAAATATGATAAGAAAAAAATCAATAGAATTCAAATGTGATAGCTATAAAACAAAAAAAATAATTTAACTAATTGTAAAGAAAAAATTTTATTCAATTATTAGTCACTTTTATGCTTAATTGAGAGAATTTCAAAGGGGGCTAAATATTTGTTTGAAATGTTTTGGCACTAAGATTTTTTTTTTTTTTAATTTATGAATCTATTTATTTTAATATTAAATTCAAAACTAAACACACACACACACACACACACACACAAATACATGGGAAAAAGCAATATTTAAATTTTTTAATCAAAATTAACTAATCTCTATTTGAAATATTATATTTTTGTCATCTTTTAGTTTAACTTTCAATTAATAAAATGTTTATATTTTTTATTTTCCTTACAAAAACACTACAAAAATTTAAAATAAAAATATGTATATTTTCCAATTTATTTAAAATTTCAACTATTAAAAATGCGCTTCAACTAGATGGTTTTCTCAGCACAATGGAAATTGTCATATTTTTAGGCAAATATATTTAATTTAGTTTATTGAATGAATATAAATGGCAAAATTAAGAACATACACTGTTGTTTACAGTACTATGATTAAATGAATAAGAAAAAAACGTAAAATGCCTCTCTGCTCTCTCTTTTTGTTTCTAGCTCTTCTTCTTTGTTTTTCTCTAAAGCCCAATGCAGTATATAGTTCGTTTAGGCGTTTGTGGAAGGCCCTGGTCCAAGGTTTTGCCATGAACCGGGAAAATATCCAAAATTTTTAATCAATATTTTGGCCAATTTGCTCTCTTTCAAATTTTCTTAAAAAAAAATACATATTAAGCCTCACAATATACTAAGTCTAATCCTAAGCTAGTCTAATCTTCAATCAATATGAAAAATTAAATTTAAAAAAATCAGTGAATTTTGTAAAATAAGATTTTTTTAAGATACTTGATTAAACCCCTTTTGTTCCATAATTAGCAATTAAAATTCCATAATTGAAGGGTTTTGTTTGTATAAAAATCAATAGGATTCTCAAAAAGTTAAGTAAAAAGGTAAGTTGAAATTGATAATAAATTTAAGCTATTTTAATTTTGAAAAAAAATTTTTCTTAAATTTAAAATAAAATAAAAATTTAACTTTAAATAAAAAGTAAGCATAGAAATTTTTAATCTAAACAGATTGAGACTAGTAGGACTTAAATAAATTATTCGTTGTTCCTTAGAATATCTATTTTAATGGTATTAAAATCTGCTATCTATAAATATCATTATCCTCCTGTATTTATTTCTTTATTAAATTTTTCAAATTAAATTAACAAAAGTTAGACTTATCATTTTGAATAGAATTCAATTCTTTTTATTTTAGCATATAATATGTCTCAAAATCTATAGAATTACAAAAATGCTAAAATCAAAAATATTAAGCATTTTATAAAGGGAAAAAATTTTATGACTCAACATTATATTAATATATTTCAATCTAATAGAAATATTTTCTTTCAATTTGAATTAGATAATGTTTGAAATATCAAGCTTAAAAAGAAATTTTAAATTTCTGAATTTAAATATTTCATATCTTATTTTATACCAAAAGAAATTTAGTTTGCCAAATTCAAACAAATTTAAAATTTAACTTTTAATACTAAAGAACGTTCATACTATATGCAGATACCAATTTCGACCTCTAAATCGTAATCTGACATATGAAAAGCCCGGAAGCCAAAGTTTTAGAGGGGGTCAAAAAAAATTTAATCCAGAGGGATCGGAAATTATTCTGAAAGAAAATTAAATTTCCTAAAAAAACTTAAGTACTTTTGTTGGTAATTAGTTTGTGATTTTATTATCATAAAAACCTTAAAATTTAAATAGATTCGTATTGAATAAATTAAACTCAATTTTAAAATAAAAGCTTCAGAAAAAATAAAAATTTTTTTTAAAAATATTTATAGCTAAAATTTAAAATAAAGATTTTAACTAAATTTTTCACTATATCAATTAATTTAATATCATTTATTTTAAAATTAGAATTGTCATATTAAAAACTAATTATTTTTTCTAAATTAATGATTTATGAATATTAATAATGGGATTTTACATTTGTTTTTTTAATTTAAAATTATTATTTTAAACAATAATTTAAGTCGAAAATTTTCAATTTATTAACTTTGAATATTTCTGTTCTCTTGTTTTTTATTTTAAAAAAAATTTAAAAAAAAGGTCCATAATTTTATTTACCGCTAATGATAATAAACTTTTGGCTTATTTTAATAAAAATAAATCAAAATTAAAATAATAAAACTTTTCTAAAAAATATTAATTTTTTAAATTTACATCTTGAAAAAAAAAACACCTTCTTTTCCTTTACCTCTTCTAACAAAATCAGCTTCATCATCAACATCATCATCTCTTTCTGCTTTAACGGCATTCAATATTGACTCGTCATGGTTTTTCAAGAGAATACTTTTGCTGCTAGATATTTTTAGAAAGTTAATGTCAAATAATGAAGATAAAATCAATATAGTTAAAGGAACAAGTCAAGAGGAAAATGATGAAGAAGAAGATGATTGACCTTGTGAGTAATCAGAAGAGCCAACGATGATTAACAAAGACGCTATTGCCAGAATTAAAAAGCCTTGTAATTTTTTTGAGAAAAAACGAAGTTTGTTTTTGAGAAACTCTTTATTAAATTTGGAAGTAACTTTAACTTTAAATTTGTTTTTTCTATTGTTTTCTATGTTTCTATGTATTTTGGATTAAATTGGAGGGAAGTACTATTATTCTAGATGAATTTTTATTAAAATAATGGTATTAAAAAATTTTAGAAATGTTCAGATTTAGATATATTTTTTTAATTTCATTAATTTTAATTATTAAAAAAAATTAAAAAAAAATTGTCTTTTAAGCCAAAAATATTTACGAGCATTGTTATTTTAAGTTTACTGAACAATTAAACTTCACGAACCAGCATCTATATATTAACTAGCCATAAAAACTATTTTTCTTTCTCTTTTTTAATAATTATTGTACAATTTGATTTATTTTTCAAATCTATAATTATTCTTTATTCAATAAAATGTTTAAAACTAAATTTCAAAATTAAAAAATTAACATTTGTGTGATTTTTTGTGATCATACTTGATTCAAATGCAAAACTTTTAGAGCTTTACAATTAAAACTTGAGAGAATTCTAAAACGAGCATTGTTTAATTAATTTAATCCTAATGGAAACAAAGCAGGTAAGTTTGTTTATAAAAAATTGAACAAGTTTGCTGTTTTAGTTTAATAAAATAAATGTCTAAGGATCTTAAATTTTACAAGAATTTAATATTTGGCTATTATGAAAGGCTAAAAAATGAGATTATTTCGAATTTGCCTGGAGATGAAAGGTCAAAAAAAATTTCTCATGAATACCTAGAACGCATTAGAGTCACCAAAATTTTCAACTATTCCAACTTGGAGCAGAACTTGAACAAAATTCATTTATTTGAAGACATAAATTATTTTTTATTTGAAAAAAAATTTCTTTTCTTCATCAAATCGCCACTGAACAATTTTGGTCAACTTATTCAAACTGATAAGTTCATTACACTCATACAAAGAAAAATAATAGAGTAATTTAATAGATTTTTTTTGTTAATTTTTTCAATTTTTTTTTCTAGAAATCATGTAACTGAGTGGTCTAAGACAAAAAAAATAATCATCCAAGCTAACAGCTTGAATGCGGTTTGTTTTTTTGGAAAAACTAACTAAATAAATAAATAATTTTGTGCAAAGGACGAACTTGTGTCTTATCTAATGGTTAAATTTTCTATCGATTTGTGGAACCAGTTGAGCACATTAGAGCTGTGTAGTGAAAATTTTTACAAATTAAATGAATTGCACTTGATGTGTCATCAGTTAAACAAAATAGAAAATTGTTTCAGATTGGTAATGAACTGTCAAAGTTTACAGGAACTTCATTTGCAGTCGAACTGCATTCAAAAATTGGAAGCCAACTGTTTCAAAGATTTGTGTCAGCTTAGAAAATTAAACTTGTCAAAAAATAGTTTGAGTTCAATTTCAAACTGTTTTAATGGACTAGTTAATTTAGAATATTTAGATTTATCAATGAATAAAATTGAAAATCTAGATAAAATGTGTTTTATCGATTTGAAAAAATTAATTTTTGTTAATTTGAGTTTTAATAGCATTGAATTGTTGGACTTGAATTCTTTAAATGAATGTCAAAGCTTATTGGAATTTAAAGCAACTAATAATTTAATTAGACAGGTGTTTTTGCAAAATTTAGTAAAAAATATTCTCGTTTTGGATCTCAAATGGAATTTTATAGAAATTTTCAGTAAAGAAACAATTCGTTTGATGCCCTCACTTAAACGTCTAGATTTATCGTTTAATAAAAAATTTGTTTAACATTTTATTTTTTAAATTTTTAAAACAACAAGCAGATTCAAAATAAAAATGTGAAAAATTTTAATTTTTAACTTAATTGTCTACTGTTTGTAAAATTTCTTCTTTCAAGAATAGCTTGCTTGGTTTGCCAAAGTCTGTGCCGGGGAGCTAAATACAACTTTACATTTCTTGGTGCTTAATTTAATTTTGTTGTCTGTACATCAATAATCTACCAAAATTAACAAAGAAAATTTAGAAAAAAATTAGTGATTTTGTTAACTTAATAATGATTGTTTTAAAATTAAGAAAAAATAAAAATTTAAATAAATTAGTATTCTAAAATGTTTGAGTTAAAATTAATACGCTTGCTTCCCAATTTGAAAAATCTTACATCAAAATCAGTATTAACCAAAAATCCTCAGTTGATAAGCAATGGACTTTTGAGAGCATATACAATCAATTATAAGACGCCTACAAATCGGGCCAAAATATTCAAACCAACAACTGTGGCTGTAACAAATGCGAATAAGCATTTACAAATTGAACTGACTGGTAACGATGGTAAAAGCTTGGGTCGTGTCAGCATGGAGAGAGCCAAAGAACTTGCTGATGAATCCGAGCTTAAGTTGGTAATTACCGACGAGAGCTGCTCGCCGCCGAAGTTCAAACTCATGACAGGTCAAGAGTTGTTCAAATCACAAATTAAAATCAAAAATGAACACAAAAATGATGACAGTTCACAAAAAGTTTCTAAAGAAAAAGAGATAGACATTAATTTGGGAATATCTGAACACGACTTGGAAATAAAGTTAAAAATGGCCAAAAATTTTTATGAAAAAGGACATGAAATTAAAATAAAAATTCTGTCTAAAATTAAGAATAAAAAAGTAATTTAATTGTTTTTGCTTTAAATGAAATTAAATTTTCTTTTTCGAAGGAAAAAAATATTCCAAAGTTACAAGAAGAATTTGTTGAAAATTTGAAAAAATCAATTACATTTGCCAAATTTAAAATAGAAAAAATGAATGAAAATCAAATTCAAATTCACATTGACTCTAAAAATTAATCTTTTTTTTTGACTATATAAAACTTATCTTTTAATAAATAGAGTTCTATTTCAATTAATGTTTATTTTTAAAAAAAAAAAGTAATAAAAGTTTTTAATTAAAAAAAAATGTTAAAAAAAATAGGTTGAATTTTTTTATATAAAATTGGTCAAAATTTCTTCATTGATCAATGTGAACTGTAATTCGAAAAGAGTTGACTGTAAACGATAACAATGAGACAATAAAGTTGTCATCTCATCATATTCTGCTACTTCTTCTTTTGATTTAATAGCCAACAAAAATAAGTCTCAAAGCATCCATAAAATTTTTCTACTTTCCATTAAATTTTCCTATCTAAAAATATTAATCTATGAATATAAGAATATATAAAATAGAGTTGTTTTTGAGAAAAAATTTAATAAATAACTTAAACTTTTTTTTTATTTTTAAGTCTAATTTGTATATTGTCTAAATCCTACTTGTTATTTTCAAAGTTAATACCGTTTCCAATTCTTCTCAACAAGCTTATCTTTTCTATTCCATTCACTAATTTGTACATTTCAATCAAGCCCCCTCTCACTCTTCTTTCACTGAGCTTTGTCAGTCCTAATTTTATCAGCCTCATTTCATACGGAATATTTCTTACAGACAACGGTATTTTTGTTGCCCTCTCTTGCATTTTTTCGTATTCACGTCCATTTTCATACTTGGATTCCAAACCTGCACCTGCTTTCGCACAAGCACTTTTCACTTGGCTAGTCTATTTTAAACCTGATGAAACCATCACTGCAAGATCCCTTTCAATATTTCTGTTGCTTTTTTGTGTATACTTATGCCTTTCATTAAGTCTGCCGAAATGCATTACTTAACAGTTGTTAGCACACAATCCCATACACCAAACATCTATCCATTGACATACTGCATCCATATCTTTCTGTAACATCGCTCTCTCATAAACATTACTAACTAAACCGAGTAATTTTGAGTCATCTGCGTAAAATTCCATTCTTTTTGAAACGCAGTCGGGATCTGCGAAACATTTGCTCTATTCCACTCTTTTGGGATTTTTCCTGTCTGTAATGATTTTGTGTAAACTATCTTCAATGGCACTGACATCGTTTTTGCGCAGTTTTTCAGTATTAGTGGATGAACTTGGTCTGTACCCATCGATTTGTTGCAATTTAATTTCATTTGTCTTCGCTCAATCAGATCCTCGTTTAGTTCCTGCATGACATTCTCAATATCGAAAGTAGAGGATGTACGTAAAGGAAAAAAAGGCATATTATCATTAGTTTCTTTATTAAAGACTAAATGAAACTGATCATTTAATAGCTCAGCTATAAGTTTTTTATCACTGGTTACTTCACCATCTTTTGTTTTTAACATTCTTATTTCTTCCTTTACTCCAATTTTAATTGTTACATAGGCATAAATTAGTTTCGGATCACTTTTTGCTTTTATAGACAGTCTGTTCTCATAATCGGAAACTTTTCTTTATTTCTGTTTTAACTATCTACATGCTTTTCCATAGCAATATTTACCTATTTCAAATGAACTTTTATTACATGCTTTCATCTTATAACAAGCTCGGCTTAAGTTTTATCACTCTATTAAACTCGTAGTTCATCCATTTTTCGCTCTTCCATAAATTTACTCTTTTTTCCAGTACGTGTTTCTCGTAAAGTCGCAGATACACATTCAGAAAACTTTCATAACATTCATTGACATTCAGTCCAATCATCTCCATTTTTTCCTTATATAAATGTTGGAAAATCCACACACTGAATCATATACGATTCATCTATGCCATCCAAGAATCGCATCTCATTTTGTTCACTAGAGTTTCCACCATCACATGTCCAGCTGATTTCTGGAAAATTGAAATCACCACTCCACAGACTACCACCGCATCATATACTTAATTCTCTATCATTCGCCTTGCCTCTTTTAATAAGTTATTCACACACACAGCTACAGAAACATTACTTTTAGGTGGTCTGTACATGCATCCTACCAACAAACTTTCTGCACCACTTCTCACTCCACACCATCTGCACATAGAACTCTACAGGTCACTTCCATCGAGCACAGATCATCTCTCACATATATACAGACTCCACCGCCACGCTCCGTTCTATCTCTTCGGTATAAAGTATATTCAGATATACACGGTATCGAGTCCTTTGTTATTTGATTATTAGTTGATTGATTTTATTATAATAAATGTGGTTTCAATAATAAATTGAAATTTTTAGTCAATTTAAAATGATCATGTTTAAAATTTTTTTTTCTAATTTTCTAAAAATTTAAAAAACAAAAGGAAACAAGAATCCTTACTCGAGAAAGGAATAAATATCATCGGAAAAGTAAATGAGTTACTTAGCTCAATGTCCTAGAAATAGCATACAACTAATCTTACATTTATTTTAATAAAATCATGAAATCACATAATTCAATTTTAAGAATTATGAAACCAAAAATGATCACTTAATTCTTACAAAAATCTAAATTGTATTAATTAAAGATTAAAAAAAAATTATTTTTATTTAGAGAAAAAATCTTTGACAAATATTTTGATTAAAAAAGTTCTATAGGTTTTTCAGGAGGATATTCGATCGAGTATTTAGTGCAGCTTTCAACTTTTTGTCCCGATTCCAAGTTAAAACAAAATTCTAAGCATCCTTGTTTGACAAGTTTTATCTTTGAATTTTGTCTATTAGGCTCTAGCAATTTAACACTTATTTTTTCATCTGAACTAATTGGAAAAAAGTCCAATACGAACATTTCTTTGGCATAATCAGAGCTATTTTCGACTAGAAATGGTTGTTCAAAAACATAAATAAATTTTTTGTCAGCCACCTTAGTTTTAGTGATAGACAATGGACAATAGGATATTCTAGCCAAACTATCATTTCCAATAAAGATCTCAATTTCTTCAAGTAGACACCAATTTTTAATTCTAATGTTGCGCATAAAGTCATTATTTAAATAGACGCTTGCATCTCCTTCTAAAAATACAAGCCCAGCTGTATTCTTAATTTTTGCTCTTAATTGAAAATCAGACTTTAAACTAGCCATAGCTTCACATTTAAATTCTGGATTGAGATTTATTTTCGAAATTAGAAATTTATTAGATCCAGTTTTGATTGTTAATTTTTGTTCAGGAATTAAAACAGAAGTAAAGTTGATACCAGATTGTTTTTGATTTGTAAAAGAATTCTTTGTTTTTAGATTAATGTGAGATTTCATGTCTTCAAGCATTTGTTGAACACTTTTCGAATGCAAAGTTTTAAATTTAACCATTTTTTGTTCACATATAGAATTAATGTTTGACAACCAAAATGAAGTATCAGTTTTTGTTAAATCTTCGCCTGTTTTCTGTTCAACACATCCATAAATGTCGATCGATAGGCTTTTTGATTTTGAATCAAAATTAAAGTCGTATCGAGGTGTCCAGTAAGTTGCATAATTTTGGTAAATTATTTCCAATTTAACGCTTGAATCACTCTGGCCAGTATCGACCAAAAAATTGACCTCAAACGAACAAGAAAATTTTTTTTCTTTCAAATTTTCTTCTAAAACTTTAATTGTGTCCTCGCAATTTTTTTTTTCGTTCATCAAAAACGATTCTTTTTCATAAAAAGAGTCAATAAATGCATTGAATTTGTCCAAATCACTCTGGTCAGCAACACAAAGAGCAAAATTGTTGAGTAATTTCATTTTTTTAGACAAATTGTCCAGTCTGGTTGTTTCTGTGAATAGTTTGTCTTCAAGTTCTTTTAAAATAGACTCATCAATCGATGCTTTTTGAATGGTGACATCACTAATTTTTGAATCACTGATTATTTTTATGCTATTTGGATCAATTGAGTGGCTTATGTCGCGTATTGTAATCTCAGTTTCAAGACATGATTTTAACTGCATGGATTTTTTGATTTCAACAGCATTAAGAAATAATTTCACATGATCACATAATAAGTCATTTATTGAAAATATTTGTCTCTGTCTTTGAGTCATTTTTGCAATTTTAAATTCATTAGAAATACAAATAAAATGTATTGTAAGCACAGATATTTAGACTTTATACTTGGTTAAACATTGAAACAAACAAAATTAAATGATGGATTTTTTCCCAAATTTATTTTATTTAAAAAAGAAAATATATATTTGAGAAAAAGTCAAAATTAAAAATAAACTTGATGAAAAATCATTATTATATTATTATTTTGACAAATAGTTCAAAATCACTCAAAATTTCTAAAATAAAAATATTAAAAATTCCACGTTTTTTTTTTCATCGTAAAAAAGACATAAATAAATTATGTCTAGTACATTGACTAGAATTTTGGAACAGTTCCCATATAAATTAAAAATATGAGCAATTATTTTTTAAAAGTAATTTCAAAAAATTTGGATTGACTAAAAAAACAAGAAATTAATTATAAAAAAAAAATTTAAAATTAAACGTATTTTTTAGTGGCAACAAAACATAAATTATTTTGAAATTAGTGAATCACTTTAGTAGGATTCAAAGAATAAAATTAATGTTCAACTTAAAAATAATTTATTTTTAATTTATAAAAAAAAAATGAGTAATTTTGGGCAAAATTTTTGTTTAAAGTCACTTGAATGTGAACAAGTTGTGGTGTTCCAAGATAGAGCTGAGGTTAAACGGCTTTTAAAAACAAGGATTAAAAAAGGTGAAAATGAGATTGTTTTGACAAATGTCACACCTTCGATTGACAAAGATTCGGTTCGTGTTGAAGGAAAAGGAAATGCTTCTATTGTAGATGTTATATGTGAGAGTAAAAGTGTTCTCATTGATCAAAATGAAACAAACCAAAGGCTTAGAGATGCTAAATTGGAAATAAAAAAAATTGAAGATCAAATTGAAGAAGCTAAGCTTAAACTTGAAAGAATAAATAAAAAATCACAAGTGGTAAATGAATTTGCCAACACACTGTCTAAATCGACGAATACACAAAAGCCTGATTTGACTTCTTCTAGAGAAAATGTTGATAGTTTTTTTTCATTCATCGATTTGTATTCATCTAAAATGGAGTCTTTTGATCAAGAAAAAATTTTTATTCAAAATGAATTGACTAATTTAGAAGAGAAATTGAATGTGTTCAAACAAAATCATGATCAGCTCACATGTGGAAATACTTTCGAGCAAAAAATGTAAATTCAAATTAAAAAAATTAAATTTTTATTTTATTTGTTTGTGTTTATTTAAGAGAAATAACAATTCTTATCGAAACAACACAAGAAAATTGCGACATTCAATTGAACATTTCATATTTAGTTTACAATGCATCATGGACTCCAAAATATGATATCAGAGCTAATGGTAAAGAAAAATCAATGATCATAAAATATTTTGGTATGATAAAACAAACAACTGGTGAAGATTGGATAGATACAAAAATAAGCTTATCCACAGCAGTACCTTCAATTGGTGGTAATGTACCCAAGCTATTTACTCAAAATGTTTGGATCAAGCCAAAACATAAATATCCTCTAGGCGGAAGCATTCAATTCAAAGCCAAAAAATCAGATAAACATCTACTTGCCTCTATGCCAATGAAAGAATTTGGAAAAAGCCTTGATGAAATATCTGAATCGTGTTCCTTAGATGAAATGGAAACAGTTGCTTGTGCTAGTGGTGTAGGCTCAACTGTAAATTTTAATATTCCGAGAAAATCAAATATTCCATCAGACAACAAAACTCATAATGTTTCAATAGCAAACATAAATCTTTCTCCTGAATTTGAACATGAAACTGTGCCCAAAATAAACACTCATGCATACATAAAAGCAAAAGTTAAAAACACATCCGAGTTTGCTTTGTTAGCTGGACCAGCAAATGTTTTTTTGGATAATAACTTTGTGGCAAAGACTAATTTGAGCGCATACAGTCCACAAGAAGAGCTTAATATTTCACTTGGTGTTGATCCAGCTATTCGCATTGATTACAAACCAATTAAAAAATACACAACTCAGCACGGATTTGTTAGCAAAACAGCATCAACAACATACGTTCAAATAATTGAGGTTAAAAACACTGGCCAAAATAAAGCTAAAATTCTTCTAGTTGATAATTTACCATTAAGTTCTGATGATAAAGTTCAAGTTAAACTCCTAGAGCCTAGTTTGAAAAATAATTCAAATATAAAATTAAATAAAGAAAACAATTTGGAATTTAATTTAGAAATTTTATCTGGCAAAAGTGAAGAGATTACAATCAAGTACACAATAGAAAATCCATATGATAAACAAATTGAATTTTATTAGATCGATAATTTAGATTTATTTTAATTTAGTTGTCTTTATTTTATTTTATTTTTTTGATATTAGATTAATAAATTTATTTTAACTTAAAATTTCTAACAATTCAAAAATTTAAATTTTTTAACGCATATAAAACAGCATCGCTTATGGACAAGAACATTAGTTTTTCATCATAAAATCCAGCACTTTTTCCCTTTGTACTTGCATTTTCCATTCGTTTAAGTCGATCAATAAAGGAATCTAAATAAAAAAATTCATGAGACTAGTAGAAAAAAAAATTAATATAAATCAAAATCAAAATTTGATATAAGAAAATAGCATATTCTCAATTAAATGTGATTGACTAGCTCAATTTTGATTTTATAATCAAATCTAGAAAAGTTGTCTTAGTCATGTCATATGTGAAGCACAACAGTTCTTTTCAACTTCTCTTTCCATTACCTATTCACAAAATTGAATATAAAATTACACATTTGTTGGTAAAATGTTGTCATTTTGTTTGCGTCTCAAGGGCAAAGTAAAATTTTTGATCAAATTTCATTTTTATCAAAAAATTTTAAATGCGCAACTAAATTTAATCGCAAATTTTTGCATTTTTTTTAAATTTCGAAGCATTATTACTAAATATTTGAAAAAAGATTGTAATTTATTGAGATTTAATTGCGCATTAAAATTTTTTTGATAAAAATGAAATTTGATCAAAAATTTAACTTTAACTCTCAAAAAAGTAAGTTATAGACTTTTTATTTAGCTCTATCTTTCTGTGTTCCCACTCAGTCGTTTTTAGTTCTTAACTTTTGACATTATATGAATTGAAAACCAAATACTAATAAAATCGACTGACTCGTGGTCAAGCCACCGGTCAGCCAACATAAGAAAAGTTTAGTAAATGTATGCTTAGAAAATTGCATGGAAATTTTTTAAAAAAAGCACAATGCGAAACTTAAGTAATAAAAATTCATAACAAAAATTAAAATATTCAATAAATTGCACAGTTTTTGCAGAGGTTAGAGTTCATTTTTACAAATTTGAGCAATATTGTACTGTTTACAGAACCATAATTACACAATTAGAAAAAAATAATATTGTGCTGTAATTTTTGTACTAAAATTGCCAAAAAAAGTAGGTTTAAAATTGATATTGAAACCTTTTTTTTATAATATTCTAAGTTAATCAACAGACTAGTTTCAATGTCCCATGTTAAGAGACCGATTAACACTTCACTTATTAATATGGCCAAAGGTTAATCTTTGCTTAATCACATAGCGATCAGTAGAAATAAAAAGTCTTTATATTTTTTAATTTTTTACATTTATAAAAAAACATAACTTTTTTATTTTAAAATGTTTTATTTTAAGAAATTTATAAAGAAAAATACTTCAATAGTAAATAAACATGGTATTTTTTTTCAAAGATTTTTTAATGCAATCATGCGTAATTTCTTTCTTTTTCAAAGAAATCGAGATATTTTCTAAGAACTTTATTTCTGGTAAAAATGATTTTAAAAAAAAAGCTAAAAACCTTAATTTTTAAAGATTTTTACTAGTTCTGTAACTGCAACATAGAGCAACATTTTAAGTTCCATCAAATATTATAATCTCCTAATAGTCGAGATCATTGCAAAAGCACTCCACCCAAATTTAAATTTACTCAAATTAATATTATTTTGTTTTTAAAAAATGAAAAAAAAATCTTAATTACCATTACAATCTGCAAGTAAAACATTAACGCCAATTTCTTTGTATTCAGAAATCAACTTTAAAAATTTGATAAATTATTAATAAATTTTTTCATAAAAATTTAATTTAATTTAATTTTGAAATTTACTTTTTTAATTGCTTTAGCTCCAACTGAATCAATAAAAATAAATGGTGAACAATCAACAATCAAATATTTGAAATTTGGCATTGGCATTAAATTTTCTTGTCCATCACTTTGATTCAATTCAATCGAAACACTAGCATTATTTTTACTAAATTCTTTAGTTTCAGTTTTATTTCTGTATTTAACTCGATTGAATAAAGAGTTGCTGCCAGATTTATTTTGTTTTCTTTTCAAATCCATTCTCTTTTTGTATACTTCCATGTATTCCTGAGGCTTAGTATCAGTCAATTGATAGACCAAGTTTAAAAATCTGTCCGAATTAGAAGCATACAATTCGGACTGAACTCGCACTATTTTTATTTGATCAATTTCTTTAGCCTTTAAATTAAAGCCAATTTAGAATAAAAGCAGACAAATAATGAGTCAATTCAATGTTACTTGTTTATAAATTTTAACATCTTTGTACAACTCAGTAGCTGGTATGTTGCCCAATCTAGTTGAATATGGTTCAATTGATCTAATTACATGCATCACAATGTAATAGACTATGCCAACTGCTAGACCATAGTCAACATTTAAAATTACAGTGGCCAAAAATGTTATTAGAAATTGATACTTTTTTTTTTTAAAAATTAAAAAATAAGAAAAAATCCTCAAATAAAAATAAAAGCTTACAAACTCATTTTTACTGACTTTCCAGTAAAATTTAAGGTCCAAAATTTTTTTCAAAAGACCTTGCAAAGCAACTAAAATAATAGATGCTAAACATGCCCTAGGTAGATCCTTGAATAATGGTGCAATGAATATTAATACCATACCAACAATTATAGCCGAAAAAAGAGAAGCCAATTGTGTTCTACCTCCAGCATTGTTTTGCACCAAAGATCGACTTAGAGATGCCGAAGTAACAAAACAAGAAAAAAAAGAACCGAATAAATTGCTCGTTCCATAGGCTAATAATTCTTGATTTGAGTTAATATGGTACCGGTGGGTTTTAGAGAAAACATCACACAATGAAAAATTACTCACAAAGGAAATAATTGCAATTAGAAAGCAATCAACTATTATTTCTGAAAAAATATTAATCGGTGGAAATTGCGGTTTTGGAAGACTTTTAGAATTTAGATTAAAGAGAAAATTTATTTTGAATTTTAGTTTTTTTTTCTACCCAGCTTCAATTTGTCCAATAATTCTAATATCAAAATTTTCATTTAACTTTGCCAGATATGATATCAATGTTCCAAAAATGACCTTGAATAAAATTAATTAACTACAGTTACTAATTTCTATAGAATGGTACTATTAATAGCTCGGTCGGAATGGGCACTTAAAATATTCAAAATTACTTAAAATACTTAAAATAGTCAAAAAGTAAATTTTGAAAATTATTGAATATTAAACCGTTCTGCAGAATTTTTGCACACTCTCAATTTAGAGTAGACAAATTTTCAGTTTAAAAATTCTGCAGAACGATTTTTTATACCCAAAGTAAAATAGTTATTTTGAGTTTAACATTTTTTTTTGGTTTATTTAATTTATCTAATGTTTAAGCTTGCATCTAATTTCCAAAATTTACATTATCGCTAAAGTCAATATAAAATTATTTCTTAAGAATTATTAATTGCCTTGTTATTTTTTGTCTGATGGTAATAAGGTTGAAGTTCGCTAAATTCGAATGAATCCATTCGAATCATTTCAAATGTCTTTAATGGTCTACAGTGCAATACTAATAAACTCATTTAGAATTTATTATAAATAGCTATCATATTTAAAGTTTAAAAACTATATTTAATGAATGTGTGAAGATAAAAAGAGGTTTTTGTTTAAAGATAGTTAAAAAAGCTTGGTAAACATTAGATCAATGTTGAAATTTAGAGCATCAGATTTTCAGTATACTTTAACATGAATTATTGTTATATTAAATTTTTTTTTTAAAAAGCGTATTCTATGTTTTAAAAAAAAATCTGAAATAGGGTTAATTTTAATTAAAATTAGGTTATTAATAAATGGTGTCAAATATAATTAAAACAGATTTATTTTTATTCATTCGTGGCAATGTGAAATCTTAGTACAAAAATTACAGTACAAAAAGGAAAAACTATTTATTTATTTAATTAAAGTTCAAGTCCCATGGACAAATTGGAATAAGAATAATAGACAGTTAAATATTATATAATTTTTTTTCTAGATGTGCAAAAATGGTTCTGTAAAAAGTACAATGTTGTACAAATTTATGCAAAAAAATTCTAAGCTCTACAAAAACTGTGCAATTAAATGCAAATTTTATCTAATGTTTTTTTTTAATAATGTGCATTTTACAGAAAAATGAAGAGTTTTTGCAGAGCTTAGAATTTTTTTGCACAACTAGAGAAAAAATATATATAGTTTTTCCTTTTTGTACTAATATTTCACATTGCCTTTATCTGCAACAAATTAAATAAATTGCGCAAATTTTGCTTCATAATAAAAACAAAAAATTTTTGTTTAAATTAAAACCATATAGAAATTGTCGAAATATGGTCTGAAATGAATAAATATTCATCACATATGTTCACTCAATTCATATTTTGAAATAAACCGTGACATGACAAAGTCAGCACTTATGGCTGTAGCGCTTTTCTGTTGAATTAGATTGTAAACCCTAAACTGCGGAAGCGGAAATTTATTATTTTTCTTAAAAGCGGAATAACTTCTTGATTACTGGAATGTAAATAATCTATTTATATCGAATAGCAACATTTTAATTTTTTATATTTTTTGAAATTTTAATTTATAATCTTGCCAAATATTAAATGAAATTTTGTAGAAAAATTAATTTTATTTTGAAATAACTTAAGACAAAAATTAAGTCTTATCATACACCTAAAATCTAATTTGGACAATGTTTTGACATGAACTTTTATTTAAATTTTGAATATAAAATAAAGAAAATTAGATAAGTGAATTTTAAGTTTTCTCATGTAGCCTTTTAATTTATAAGAATATCATCTTTCTAAAATTTTCTTCAGAAAAAAATTAATAAAAAACTCTTTGTTAAAAATAAATGGGTCGATTTAGACCGATGAAACTAGTCAAATCCCTTATCTTTATCAAACTTTTCCTCTTTTTGTAAATTAAGCTTTTTTGAGTGTTAATTTTTAAAAGATTTAATTAATGTTTTGGTTTTACCAAGTTATCGCGCTTCAGTTATAAGTCAAGATTTATTAATTGACGAAACAATCATTATTAAATAAAAATATTCTTAACTCATCTTCAATTACCTTTTAGGACTGTTCAAAACTAAAATAGTTTTATTGTATTTTTTGTAAAATCTATCTATCTATTAAATGCCTAAATTGTGAAACACATTCACAATTAAAATGCAGAAAACCAAATCTAAGAAAAATTAATTACAAAAATGCTTTATGGCACTGTTTAGAATCTTTTATGAGCTAAAAAAAAAAGTATAGAAATCTGTAGATATATTTTTTTGTATTAATTAAATAAATCAGTTAAAACTCCTTTTTTACTAAATAAAATTAAAAAAAAGTTTTGTTTACGCATTTAAATACATTATTTTCCGTCCCGGCACATAAGTATCTACAAAATTATTCCGCTTCCGCAGTTTAGGAACAACCATAGAATTAAAAGTGAAATCACATTATTGCTGTAAGCTATAGTTACATGTAGAAATTAGATCATGTTTGTTTGCTTCAATTAACTCAATTTAGCCCTGTTTTGTTTAAATTTAATATCAATGCTAAAAAATTTATCCTTACTTCAGTATTTTTGTTTATTTTATGCATAAAAATAAAATAAGTGATAAACAAATGCGGTTTTAAAATTTTTAATAGATAATTTTTCTATTGCTGAATACTGTTCAAATTCAAACACTCGAATAATCAAAAAATTAAATTTCTAAAATTGAAAAATACTTGTGAGAAAAAATTTACATTCAAACAGTAAAATATTTTTTATGCTTTGTTAATTTTACTTTTTGACAAAAATTAAAAATTTTGTTTTACCTTTGAGTTTTTTTGCAAATTTCTCATTAATAAAAATTTTGACTAGAAACAATATAGCTATACAAATAAATGAAGTTATTAATGTAGCAATATTTGTGTTGGGAATTTCGGTTATTATATTGTACCAAGTCTAAATAAAGAACAGTTATAAATTACATCTTTATAAAAAATTAAATCACTAATGGTATTTGAAATGCTCCAGAATAGGCTTTCAGTGAAACTCCAAGAACAGATTTTATTTGCGAAGTAAATACATGAATAGCACTTCCTTTAAAAAACAAAACAAAAAATAAATAAATTATATAAACTTTTATAAATTTTTTTTACCTGTTAAAAATCCATTGATCATCGGTTCGCTCAAAAAAGATGTTATAAAACCAAGATTAAAGCAAAACATCAATAACTGGATAATACCGACCCAGAAAGCTGATGCCATTCCGATCAAAATTCTCGCTTGTTCTCTATCATCACTTAGAAATAAGCTTGTATCTATTTCCTGGCTAATTTGATTCAACGTACTATTGAATCCTTCAGGTGGCACATATTTGTCTTCTAAATTAGTGATCAAAGTACCAGTCATTAGAGAAGTAATGGCGAAAGTTCCAAGTGATAGTTGTCGAGATGTTCCCAGAAAAAAATAAATAAAAACAGGAAAAAAAGATGTATAAAGACCATAAATTGGTGAAAGAGTTGCCAATAGAGCATAGCCCATACCTTGTGGTATTTGCATAATTCCAACTGTTAGACCTGCAAATAAATCAGCCAGAAATGTTTCCTTGAAATTGTAGTCTTTGAGCCAGAGCAAAAATGGCAAACGATTTAGAATATTCTGAATGAGACACTCTTTTCCAGGCGAACAGCTTTTTACTATCATATCTCTTGCAGTCTTAGTTACACTAAATCCTTTGTAAGAATTTATTTCATGGCTTTTTTTGAATTTCTCATAGTCATATGATGGTCGGCTAATATTCAAATCTGATATTGATCGAGAGTTGATCGAATCATTAGAATTCATTTTAAAAAAAATTTATTTTTTTTATTAATTAAATAATTATCTTATTTAAGGAGTTGCTTATTATTTAATTTTAGTTCAATGCCTTGTGTAAATCACTTGATATTGTTATCTCTAAAAAGTTTGATAAAAAAACCTAATTAAGTAAATTAAGAATTATTTGTGATTTTTCGTGGCTGTCATAAAGTTTAAAAACAATTAAATTAAAAGTTAAGCGAAAAATTTTAGTGCTTTTTTTTTAGAAAAAAAAACTAAATTAATCGTGATATTGCATATTTTCACACTATCTGATTTATTTTTAGATTAGAAAATAAATTTTTCTCAAAAAACCTTTTTGATCATTTAATCCGCAGTTAGTGTTTCTGTGACAATGACAAATTTACAAATCAAAATGATATACAAATATAAGAAAAACTGAAGCTTAGTTTAACAAGATTTTAATAAAAAAAATGAGAAACTGAGGTCATTTTTGTCGACATGTTCATTTGTAAAACTTTAAAATTTCAAAATAAAGATAAATAAAGTTCAAAATTTAAAATATTTTATATCCAAAGATAATGCCTTTTAAGAAAACAAGATAAATCAATCTTAAAAAAATTTAAATAAATTATCAAAAAATTTGAAATAGTTAGGTTTTGATTTTTTAAAGTTAATATTAATATTTTTTACTACTTTTAATTCATATTGTTGTCTTGTTGTAATATTAATGTTAATTTTTTTTTTTTAAATTACTAATTGATTGAAATTCATTTAAATAGAAATTTGTCTTGTTTGGATAGTTTTTTAGAATTGATATAGCAAAACAAATTGAGAAAAATTAGTCAAAATAAAATTTTTGAAAATAATTAACATATTTTTATATTTTCTTAATGAAAAGTATTGATATTGGTAATTGGTAGAAGTATACCAGCGAAATTTTACGCATTTCAGTCATAGCTACTGAACCTTGTGGAACCTGCTAATATCTACCCGATTTTAGATGGATTCGACAAAGTATTTATTTTTGCTTTCTACCTAAAAGATACCAAAGTTGGATCCATTGAAAAGATTCTTAACTAATGCCAAACGAGCTCAATTTCGTGAGTAATTTTGCATATGGAAATCTTATCAAATCATAAAATCTGTGTAAATTTGTATTACATGACATTCAGCAATGATGTTTTCATTATTACACTTACACACGTTTAGCTAAGTATGACATTAGTCTGTTCCTAAGAAATTGAGCTCAAATTTTATCAAGGTATCAGAGACTTCTTTTGATTAAAATTTTAAAACAATTTTTAATATTTTTAGAGTGAGTCAAAAATTTTTAGCTTTTATTAGCTTTTCTTAAATCAAGAAAAATTTAAAATAATTTTAATTAAAAAGTTTTAAAGTTTTTTTTTAAATTTTTTGGGGTTGCCCTGTATCACCACTATTAAATTTTTTAAACCAATTTTCAACTCATAGTACTTTCTTTAATTTAAGAATTTTTTAAATCTTCACTATTTACTTGTTAAGAAGAGTATTGTATTCAATTCTGTTTATTTTAAACATTTAATGTGACTTAAATTTTTAGAAACAAAAATATCCAATCTTATAAAAAAAGGCAAAATTATATGACAATATTATACTATGCTTTATTAGTAAATTTTCAAATTATGTAAATAAAAATAAGAAACAAGAAAAAATACAGTGACTAAAAATCTTAAGACAGATAACAGAAATGTTGTATTAGATAAAAAATATAAATTTGAATGTAAATATTTATATATTCAAGTTTAATCAACAGGCTAGTGCTCATGTCTAATGAGACTGATTAACACTTCATTCATTTAATTGATTTTTAAAAAAAGTATTTATATTAAAACTATAAAAATTTGAAAATTTGAAAATTATTATTGATTAGTTATTTGAAAAAATTTAACAACAAATTATTTAAGTTAAATAATTCAAAATTTGAAACAAAATATGTTTTTAAGTATTGAAAGCTTAAACGTTGAAAACTTCAATATTGATCTCTTAATCACAAAGCAATTTATCAATCTTGAGTAAAAATATTCAAAAATTTTTTCTCCACTTTTTGATTTTGCCGTTTGTTCAATTAAGTTATAACTGTTTCTTAAAATATAATTTAAATTTCTTGAGCCATTTTTCATTAATTTCTCTTTTAAATTCATAAGTGAATTGAAATAAGAAAGACTTTTTTAAGAGAAAGTTCAAAGCATAAGATTTACATTTAAAAGTTTTGTGATAGAAATATAATAATTCTTAGCTAATTTATAAATTGCTTCTTTTGAAAAATAGAAGTAAGAAACATGAAAAAGCACAGTCACTAAAAATCTTAAGACAGATAACAAAAATGTTCTCTTAGGTAAAAAATATAAATTTGAATAAAACATTTGTTAAAAATTTATTTTAAAATGGTTTCTAAAACGACAATATCAGATTTGAATATTAGCCGACCATCATATGACTATGAGAAATTCAAAAAAAGCCATGAAATAAATTCTTACAAAGGATTTAGTGTAACTAAGACTGCAAGAGATATGATAGTAAAAAGCTGTTCGCCTGGAAAAGAGTGTCTCATTCAGAATATTCTAAATCGTTTGCCATTTTTGCTCTGGCTCAAAGACTACAATTTCAAGGAAACATTTCTGGCTGATTTATTTGCAGGTCTAACAGTTGGCATTATGCAAATACCACAAGGTATGGGCTATGCATTGCTTGCCACTGTTCAACCAATTTATGGTCTTTATACATCTTTTTTTCCAGTTTTAATGTATTTTTTGCTTGGAACTTCTAAGCAACTTTCTATAGGAATATTCGCCATTACTTCTCTAATGACTGGTACTTTGATCACTAATTTAGAAGACAAATATGTGCCACCTGAAGGATTCAATAGTACGTTGAATCAAATTAGCCAGGAAATAGATACAAGCTTATTTCTAAGTGATGATAGAGAACAAGCGAGAATTTTGATCGGAATGGCATCAGCTTTCTGGGTCGGTATTATCCAGTTATTGATGTTTTGCTTTAATCTTGGTTTTATAACATCTTTTTTGAGCGAACCGATGATCAATGGATTTTTAACAGGTAAAAAAAATTTATAAAAGTTTATATAATTTATTTATTTTTTGTTTTGTTTTTTAAAGGAAGTGCTATTCATGTATTTACTTCGCAAATAAAATCTGTTCTTGGAGTTTCACTGAAAGCCTATTCTGGAGCATTTCAAATACCATTAGTTTATTTTTTATTGTTTTTTTCTTTAAAAAAATTAATTAATTTTTTTATTCATATTAGACTTGGTATAGTACAATAATGAAATTAGGCCAGACAAATTTGGCTACTGTGATTACAGCCGCAATCTGCATTGGAATTTTACTTTTAATTAAAATTTTTGTAAATGAAAAATATTCTCATAAATTAAAAAGTTTGTCTTTTTTTTTTAAATCAATTTTTTTTTACTTGTTAGCACTAATTAATTTATTTGATATGACAATTTTCTAACAGATAAGCATTTATTTTTATCATTTAGTTTTTATCTAAAAAGCATTTACGTTTAACAATAGAGAGACTCGAGAGATAGTCAATATTGGTCTAGGGATATATTTGGCATCTAGTTTTTTTTTTGAAAATTTCAAATCATTTTATCTTTGACAAAAAAATAAAAAAATAAATTTAATGAATTTGAATTTTGGATTAAAAAACTAAAACATATTTCATTATTAATGGAAAATTATTAATTTTGAAATTTAATCAATCCTAATTATTTAACTAATCCTCAAAGAAATTTTAAATTTATTTTTTTTTCAATAGTTCCGATTCCAACCGAGCTATTAATAGTAATATTTTAACAATTAAAAAATAAAAAAAAAATTTTTAAATTTTTTCTCTTAAAAGATTATATTCGGAACGACAATTTCTTATTTGGCAGATTTGAATAAAAAATTTGGTGTAAAAGTAGTTGGTCCGATAGAACCTGGGTAAAATTAAAAAAAAGAAAAAATTTGTTCAAAATTTTTAAAAAATTGAAATTTATAAATATTAAATTGAACAAAATTTTCTTATAAAAATTTATTTTTCTAGAAAAAAAAATAGAATATTTTCAAAAGATTGCCAAAGCCTCAAATTCCACCTATTTACCTTTTTAAAGAAATAATTGTCGATTGTTTTTTAATAGCAATAATTGCATTTGTTAGTAACTATTCCTTATGTGATGTTTTCTCAAAATTAAATCGCTATAAAATTGACTCAAACCAAGAATTATTAGCCTATGGAACAAGCAATTTATTTGGTTCGTTTTTTTCATGTTTTGTTAGCTCGGGTTCACTGAGTCGATCTCTTGTTCAAAATAACACTGGAGGAAAGAGTCAATTAGCTTCTTTGTTTTCGTGTCTAGTTGTAGGTTTGGTTTTAATTTTCATTGCACCATTATTGAGAGACTTGCCACGAGCTTGTCTAGCTTCCATTGTTCTTGTTGCACTTCAAGGAATGCTTAAAAAAATTTTGGACCTTAAATTTTACTGGAAAGTCAGTAAAAATGAGTTTGTAAGCTTTTATTTTTATTTGAGGATTTTTTCTTATTTTTTAATTTTTAAAAAAAAAAGTATCAATTTCTAATAACATTTTTGGCCACTGTAATTTTAAATGTTGACTATGGTCTAGCAGTTGGCATAGTCTATTACATTGTGATGCATGTAATTAGATCAATTGAACCATATTCAACTAGATTGGGCAACATACCAGCTACTGAGTTGTACAAAGATGTTAAAATTTATAAACAAGTAACATTGAATTGACTCATTATTTGTCTGCTTTTATTCTAAATTGGCTTTAATTTAAAGGCTAAAGAAATTGATCAAATAAAAATAGTGCGAGTTCAGTCCGAATTGTATGCTTCTAATTCGGACAGATTTTTAAACTTGGTCTATCAATTGACTGATACTAAGCCTCAGGAATACATGGAAGTATACAAAAAGAGAATGGATTTGAAAAGAAAACAAAATAAATCTGGCAGCAACTCTTTATTCAATCGAGTTAAATACAGAAATAAAACCGAAACTAAAGAATTTAGTAAAAATAATGCTAGTGTTTCGATTGAATTGAATCAAAGTGATGGACAAGAAAATTTAATGCAAATGCCAAATTTCAAATATTTGATTGTTGATTGTTCACCATTTATTTTTATTGATTCAGTTGGAGCTAAAGCAATTAAAAAAGTAAATTTCAAAATTAAATTAAATTAAATTTTTATGAAAAAATTTATTAATAATTTATCAAATTTTTAAAGTTGATTTCTGAATACAAAGAAATTGGCGTTAATGTTTTACTTGCAGATTGTAATGGTAATTAAGATTTTTTTTTCATTTTTTAAAAACAAAATAATATTAATTTGAGTAAATTTAAATTTGGGTGGAGTGCTTTTGCACTAATTTTGTACATTTTTTTCCTTATACCAAATTTTAATTTTGATTTATATTAATTTTTTTTTCTACCAGTCTCATCTTTTTTTTTATTTAGATTCTTTTATTGATCGGCTTAAACGAATGGAAAATGCAAGTACAAAGGGAAAAAGTGCTGGATTTTATGATGAAAAAATAATGTTCTTGTCCATAAGCGATGCTGTTTTATATGCATTAAATAATTTTTGAATTATCAAAAATTTTAAGTTTAAAAAATTTATAATTTAATATCAAAAAAAATACAATAAAATTTAAATAAATTTTTTCACAATGTCTTTTCTAATAGATTAATTGGAACTAAAATAATTTTTTTATTTTCAATTTCGAAGCTGATTAATTCAAGTTAAATTCTTAAACTGTATTTTGCTACACAATAATAATTTTTTATTAAATATTTCAAAAAATATAAATTTTTCGAAAAAGCTAATTTATCATATTTTTTTCTTTTTGAAATTTGAATTGTTAATTTGACTTTAAAATTTCCAGGTAAAAATAATAACAACACTGTTTAGATTTTTAGTTCAATACGACAATTTTATGGCAAATGTTTTAAAATATTTCATTGACATTAAATTTTCTTAAATGGTATAATTTTGCCAATATAAATAAACTGAAGCAGTAATTTTTTTAAAGCTGTTTAAAAAAAAAGAATTGAAACCTAAAAAATTTAAATTTAAAAACAAACTAAAATATGAAATAACATTTTCAATTTAGATTTTGAGAAAAAAAATAATTTTTTTTTAATGAATTAAAAAAATGTTCAGAGAAAATTTAAAAGATAAGAAATTTTTATATTCAGTAAGATTAAAACATTTTTCATTTTACATAAATACATTTATTATTGTAGTATGATGTGAAATTACTTAAAAGGAATTTGAAACCATTATCAAATAAATTTTTAATAAGTCCAGTCTTTGTTGCCATAGTGGTCAATGTATCAATTTTATTGACATTAATAGCCATTGGTTTCTATTCTGGAATATTTGCTAATTTAAATTACAAAAAACTGTATGGTGACCATTGTACCTATGATTCGGATTGTGAACAAAGTTTAAATCTACGCTGTCAAAATGCAAATTGTAATTGTACTAGTTCAACGTTTTACAACCGAACTTTATTGCTGTGTGTTTCAAAACACTTAAACTCTGTACCATGTTCAAATGATGGTGATAACGAGTGTTGTTGTGGACAAAAATGCACTTATGACCAACTTACAAAAACAAGTAAATGTTTATGTACAGAGGATAGATGGTGGAATGAAACTAATTCGACATGTGGTATGACACATACAAAATTTCATGTTTTTATATTTTTGTTTTTGTTTAATTAAAATTTATTTTAGAGAAAAAATCGTATTTTAATGAAAATTGTTCAACAAGTGATCAATGTTTGTTGAACACAAATTTAGTCTGTTTGAACAATAAATGTATTTGTTCTAATCCAAGTTTGAATTTTTGGAATGGCACCTATTGTGATACAGTTCAATCTTATATGGGAAAATGTAAAATTACACAAGGCTGTAATCCATCTCAAGGACTTGTTTGTAATATAACAGAAACCTATCCATACAAATGCACTTGTCCACCTTATTTTTATTGGCATTCAGCTAATAACTCATGTAATGCACAAGTTACTTACAATGATTTGTGTAGTTCTACAAATGAGTGTAAAAGTGACACAGGATTATATTGTGATTCACAGTGTAAATGTCTTGATAATCATATTTGGTCATCAGACAAATGCAGTATTTATTTAATTTCTTAAAATTTTAAGCTTAAACAAAAAAAAACAAGAATAATTTTTTTTCTAGTCAAAAAATTAAATCATGGTGAATTTTGTAATGGATCAACAATTCAATGTGATGACACTGTTGGTTTAAATTGTATTAATTCATATTGTGCATGCATAAACAACAAGTTTTGGAACGGATCTTATTGTGGTATGTTTTTTTTATCAATTAAGAAAATTAGAAACAAGTAAATTTAAAAAAAATTTAAAACAAAAAATAATTATTTGTGTATTTGTTTATCTGTATCGAGCTACTGCCCCTTCAGATTAAAATAGAAAATGAAAAAAAAAAATAATTAAATAATAAAATTTTTAATGCTTGATTTTTTTTATTAAAAAAATTTAAAAAATTTTGAAGTCTCTCAATTATCAAATGGATTAAACTGTGACAATTCTTTTGCGTGTAATTCTTCAATTGGGCTAAGCTGTGATTTAACAATAAAACAATGTGTGTTAGTATTTTAGATCCAATTTTAGATTAAACATAAAATTACTAAATATAAAATTCAATAAAGCTGTTTATCAACCCATTACTGGTCACAAACTGATGAGAAATGCAGTAATTTCAAGATCTTGTATGAATTTTTTAATTTAATTCCATTCAGAAATGAAAGAAATAAATGGAACTTTGTGCATTAATTCAATTCAATGTCAAATCCAAAATGGACTTAGTTGTGTATCAAATCGATGCTCGTGAGGCGATTCTGTATTTATTTAAAAAAATGTTCATTTGTAATTTAAGCTGTGCTGAATTTCACTATTGGTCTGGAAAAAAATGCAGTAATTGTGCTCAATTTTTTTTATTTATTACAGATTTACTTCATCTAAGTTTTAAAAAAAATTGTAAATACTCTGTGTAGTAATACTTTTGAGTGCCAAGACTACAATGGACTTCAATGCTTAACCATAGCAGGCAATAATGTATGCGAATGTCCAATACAAGCGTTTTGGAATGGAAAGAAGTGTGGTAATTATACTTTTAGATACCTATCCAATGTTCAATTGAAAATTTAGACTCAATTAGTAATTTTCTCAACACAATTCAAATAAAAAAATATATGAATACTTAATTTATTTTATCGAGTCATAAAATTTTGCCTTTTTTCTATAAGGTTAGATATTTTTGATTTTAACTTATTTTTAATTCAAAAAATTTAAGTCATATTAAATGTATAAAATAAACAGAATTGAATGCTATACTCTTTTCAAAATGATATGTCTAACTCTTTGTTTATTTAATTCTAAGGAAATTTTATAGAATGAAAACTTTAAAAAAATATTTTGAAATTTCGGCATTGTTACGTCATTATTGCGTCATATTTATGGGCAGAGTAAAATTTTTGATCAAATTTTATTTTTCAAAAATTAATTAAAATGCACAACCTTTCAAACTACCAAGAAATATTTGAAAAACACTGTTGTGAGTTTCAAAGAACTACTCACTGATAGATGACTAAAGACTATGGAGAAAATTGGTTTATATTTTGAAGATTAGCTGAGTATTGATTTTTTATTGATAGATTAGCTAGAAAAAATGCAAAATTTTTTGACTCACACAAATATTAAGAAAAATTTGAATGAAAATTAGATGATTTTAAAATTGTTTAATCAATTAAAGCAAAAAAGAAAAAGAATCCAAACCGATAGAATTCTTTGTATTTTAATAAAGGTAACAAAAACAAATAAATAATCAAAAATATAGTTGAAGCTTGAAATAGCGAAAATTTTATTCAATTTTGAGTTTTATTTAGTTTTAAGGCTTACTGTTAGTTTTGAAAATTTTTATTATTTTCTAAACATAGCAACAAGTTAAATATGTTCATTTTAATTTTGATTTTGAAAATTAAAAAAAATAAAATAAATTATAAAAAAACTAAAGCATTTCCAGTAATTTATTTATATTCTAAAAACTTTTAAATAAATAACTTTATCATTTGAAAATCAAAATAAAGATACGTCAACATGCTATGATTCACTTTTTGCACTTAAAATAAGATGCTTTTCTAATATCAATCAAATCAAATATAAAAATTCAATCTAAAAAATCTTCAAAATTTATTTTAATTTAAATTTAAAAAAAATAAGTTAAAAAATTAACTGATGGTGAAGTGTGTAGTTTAGATGCAGAATGCGATCAAAGAGTTGGTCTATCATGCCATGGTCTATGCAGGTATAGTTCAATTTCAAGTCTAGCTTGAATTAAAAAAAATCTAATATAAAATAATAAGATGCGAATCAACTCGATACTGGTCAATAAATATTTGTCGTAAATTTAAAAATTTATTTATTTAAATAAAATTATTTAAAATAGAATATAAATAAAGAATTAAAGAAAGATTTAAATGATTCATGCATCCAAAACTTTGAGTGTAAAAATAACCTAGGACTTTTGTGCATTGGCGGAAAATGTGATTGTATGCCTTTGATGTATTGGTCTGGAACAAAGTGTGGTAAAAAAAATGTTTAAAATTTTTTTTTTTCAAATTTTAATTTTCCAAAGATTTTAAACTTACCGAAAGTCAATCATGTACTGGTTCAGATTGTCAAAATTATGCTGGACTTAGTTGTACAAGTAGCTTGTGCAAGTAATTTTGTCTTTAGGAAAAAATCTTCTTATTTCTTTTCATTTTATACAGATGCGATTCCAATTCACATTGGATTATCAACAAATGTCGTTAGTTTTTTTTTGTCTTTTAAAAAGAAATTTTTTATTTTATTTATTTTTTCTAAGAGAAATATGTTAAAATAAATCAATATTGTGATGAAACAACTTATATATGCAACTCTAATCTTGTTTGCCAGGGAACAACCGCTGGCAACTTCATATGTCAGTAAGTTGAAAAAACATCAAATAAAGAAATTTTTATTATATTTTTTTTCTCGAAGATGTTCACCTTCAAGCTATTGGAATGGCAAACAATGTGGTAAATCTAGAACAGAATTTTGAATTAAATAAAAAAATTTTTTTATTAAAGAACCTATGAAGACTTATCAGGATCCTTGCGATGATTGGAATATACCATGTGATTACACACTTAATCTTAAATGCCTTTTGAAAGATGAAGGTTCGTCTTGTTATACCGGTTATTCAGGAAGAAGATGTAATTGCATTGACAAAGAGTATTGGGATGGTACTGCATGTTTGCCTAAACTACTTAATGGAGTGATTACAGATCATAAATGTAAATGTCGTCAAGACTTAGGACTGGAATGGTTGTCTTATTCAGGCACATACACCTGCTACAGTGTCTATAGCCCTAATAAAGCATGTTCATGTCCAAATGAAAAATACTGGACAGGCCAAATATGTGTTGAGAAAAAAACTCATTTTGAATATTGTATTGAGAGCTGTGAGTGTAGAGAAGATTTAGATCTTAGCTGTCAAAGCTTTATCCTTGGATATTCATGTTATAGTTCATTTGGTACGGGTAAAAAGTGTCTATGCAATCATTTGACACATTGGTGGAACAAAGACCAGAAAAAGTGTGGTAATTTTTTGTTGTGTTTGATGTACAGATAATTTTTTAAATTAGAATATTTAAGTTCAAAAATACACATATTCGGATGAATGCAAAGATAATTGTCAGTGTAGAGAAGATTTAATGCTTACATGTCAAAGTAATTCTAGTTATTCATGTATAAATAATTTTAACGGAAAGAAAAAATGTGATTGTGATTACACTCAATTTTGGAGTGGAACTGCTTGCAGTAATCTTGAAAACAACCTATTAGATTAAATTAAAATGTAGTTCTGTTTTTTTTATTTTAAAGTTAATAAATACACCGAAAGTGCAGCTTGCAATGATAATTGTGAGTGCAGAGGCGATCTTGGACTAAGTTGTAATAGCTTTTTGTGCAAATGCAATGTCAATAAGTATTAAATTATTTGATTGCTACAATTTTTTATTTTGATTTTGAATAATTTTTAAGAGCATGGGATGGAATACAATGTGTCTAAAATTATTAAAAGAAATATCAAATTAAATAACATCAACATTTTCTGAATGCGAGTTTTGATTATTTTTTCAAAATTTTTTTAAATAATGGCTGAATTAAAATTTAATTAGTATTAAATATTTTTACATTAGATAAAATATTTTTGTGAATTGATTGATTTAAAATTAGACGGTATTGTAAAATTCAAATAAAAATAGAACAAAAATTGACTTTTTTTCAATTTAAAATAAAAAATAATTAGTTCTTAATTTAAACCAAATGTTTGATTTTTTATTTTCTAAATTATCACTTTTAAATAAAAAAGCAAAATGATGACGATTTGTGCATCTGGATAACCTGCGTGTCAATAAAAAAAACAAGTGAAAGAAAAAACTATTTTGCCAAATACAAGCTCACTTTGAAAGTTGAAAAACCGGATATTCCACTTGAATCGAATCTGATCTTCTTCGGTACCAAGCTTGACCCAAAACTATCGTTTAAGCCGCATTTAGAACATCTGGAAAAAAAACTAGTTCCCAACCATAAATTTTATTAGAAGAATAAAAAGCTTTAAATAGTCAAAATCTGTGTGTCAAAGTAGCTAGATCAAATATATTTTTCATTCGAAAATAATTTATAATTGTTTGGATTTTTTTTCAAATGTAAACTCTTAAATTTTAAATCACTCATAGAATGAAGTTTAATAGAACTAAAATTTTATTAAAAATTAAATATCTCTATTTTGAGATTATAAATGATGAAAGTAAATATATTAATCAAACAATTTATTTAATTACTAAGATTCAGTTTAAAAATGAAAGATAATTTTATTTCGTAATTTAAAATGTTTCAAATAAATGATAAAAATTAAGTATTTAAATATCAGAAAATTAAATCAACTAGCTAATTATTTAAAAAAAAAATGAATATGCAAGCTTTTGAAAATAACTCAACTCATTGTAAACAGGATGAACCCATAAATTACCCAACAAACACATCTTCAGCAATTTATTCAACAAGTTTTGTCAATACTAATTCGCAACAAAGCACAAGACTAAATGTCCTAGATGAGAAAATATCAGATTTTAATTCTTATATCTATTTCACACTAATAATAGCTCTTAGTGGAATAAGCTTTTATTTTTTTGATTTATATCGAGATTGCTCTAATTGTAAAGGATCATGGATTTTCATTTTGATTGGTATCACAGGATTGCTTGTTGCTATTTCAGTATTGGTTTTAAAATTTGCTCCCAATTCAAAAACCTATATTTATTTCTTTCATTTAACAGTTCATTTAATTCTATTGGTATTACTACTACTTTGTTTTACTAGCTCTATTTTTTTTATTGAAATTTCTCTACTGGTAATTCTTTTCGATATCATGGTAATATTTTTCGGAAAACAAATTGAAATAGCAAAGAAGAAAGATTAACAAATATTTTATCTATATTTTAGCTAGATTTAATAAAAATTTAAAAACAAAATATTTTATTTTATTTGAAGTATTAATGTAAAAAATATCAGACTACAGAGTATTTTAAAAAAGACTCAATTTGGGTTGTGTTAAATTTTGTACAATAGAACAAAACAAACTGTTAAACTTTTCTTTTAAAAGCCAAAAACAATTTCTGAAAATGCATCAATAAATGGTGAGTTTTTTTTTCTCTTTTACCTTTCTTATCAAAAATTTGAATTAAATAAGCTCAAGTAGCAAAAGGTTTTATTTATAAAGAATCGAAAAAATTTGATGGATTATCTGTTTATATTTTCTAAAATATTGAAATATCTTTTAGCCAGTTTTATTATTTTTTGGAATTTTTGAGAACAAATTTTTGGGCTAAAATCGAACCAATTTTTTCAATATTTTAAACAATAAAAGTTCAATAATTTTTTATCATTTTTATCCAATTTGATTTTTTAATTTTAAAAAAATTAAGGAAATAATTAATCAATGAATTAGATTATAAAAGTAAAGACATAAAAAAAACAAACTTTTCTAATACGTTCATAAACCATATATGAACTTTTAATAAGTTCATAAACGGCCAACGGCCAACTAGTACATGAGTTATATTTGTCAAATTGAATTATTTTTGATTTTTTAAAAAATATCTTTTTTGAAACAAAATGTCTTTAACTTCAGTTTTTTTTATCTAAAAAGATTTTTGTTAAAAAAAATTTTCAAAAATATTAAAAAAAAATATCTTTATTGCCTTGATTCATATTTTTCAAATTTTAAATTTAATATAAAAAAATTATAAATTTATATTAAGATTTAATGATATTGATTAATTGCACTGATAAATGGTCAAAGGAATTAAATTTTTTTTGTGCTTCGCTTTTTGGACCTTTTTTAAAGGTATGCATTCCACAACAACTATTTATTATAATAACTGGTAATAAAATAAATTTTCTGTTTATTTTAAATTTTCCAATATGTTTTAAATTTAAAATTTTTATCTGTTTTTCTTGAATTTGGACCCAAAATGATTTAAATTTTGATCGAAAATGACAACATGCTCCATATGTTTATTTTCCCTGTTCAATACATGGGGACACTAGAGAAAGACAAATTGACGAAAGAAAACGAGTATAAAAAAAGCTACACACAAAAAACATCATGAGAAATTAAGAACCAAAGCGTCAGCACAGGCAGCTAAACTATCAGCCCATGCAAAACCGTTTCGACCATTTTTATTTTTTTTTCCTGTTATTCATTTAATCATTGTAATTAAATTCATTCATTCAATTTAAAAAAAAATTATATAAAAAGTAATTCAAATACATAGTACTGTAAACAACGGTGTTTGTCATCTACTGTGTCATTTATATTTGTTCAATAAACTAAATTAAACTATAGTTCCTCAAATAAGAAGCTTGAATTATGAGTCAAGACTAGAAAATATGTGATTAGAAACTCTAGAAGAAAGGTGACAACGTTTAGATCTGATTCAATTTTATAAAATCATGTTAATTTGTATTGCCATGAACATTTAATGATGAAATAATGACATATTATTATATTTTTTAATGATAATATTTTTTATTTATTTTAAAACTAACCAATAAGTCAATATTGCAAATTTTTAAAAATTAAAATTTTTTCCTTATTTTTTTTTAAATACCAAATTAAAATAATTAGTTTGAAATAATTAAAATATTATTATAGTATATTTGTGTATTGATTTTTTTTAAACAAAGTTGTCATAACAATTTTATGCTTCTAAAATACAATGTATATTATGCAATAGGTATTATGGGACAAATAAATGAGTAAAAAAAAATTCATTCAAAGCTTCATTGAAATTTTAGATTAAAATGAATGAATTGATCACAGAAATAGATCGACTTTTAAGAAATAATATTCAATCTGTTGCTCAAACAAGACAGTTAATTGAAAGTTTAAAAAAAAATTTTTTAAATATTAAAAACGGAACTGATATGTTAAATACAAATTACACTAGTCTTAGAAACGCACATCAAACTTTATTTAACAATCATGCAAATAGGCTTAATCCGCTAACGAGTAGTATTCAAGTTGCTAAAGCGCAAATTAACACGCTTCAAACAAGGATAGATCAAACCCAAAAAAAAATAGAAGAAGAAGATCGTTGTTGTCATGAATGTATTGTTAAAACAATTAAAGTGATTTTTGATGAAATAAATCAAGTTATTGTTCAAATCAACTCATTGATTTTAAATGTACAAAATAATACTAGTAACTCAGAAAAAGAAGACAAAAAATTAATCCAACAATACGAATGCATAAACCAACATCTAGATTTAATTATTAATCTATTCGATACAGGCTTGCCAAATTTACATGAGCAAATTAATTTGAATCAATTGAATCAACAACTACAAAATAGAAAAAATAACTTCAGTAGAGTTAATTTTTTGAATCAGATCAATCTAACTAATCAAGCAATTAGATTAAATAATCGAAAACAAATTAACTACCTTTCAAAATTAAAAGATACTTCATTTAAAAATTTGAAAAAAATTAGACTAACATTAGGTCAAGTTAAAAATTTTCTAAACAATATCCTCGTAATAATCACTTCTTTTAACATACAAAATGGATTAATTGCTAATTATTTAAACAATTTGCAAGAAGGATTGTTTCAACAATGTCCAAATAATTATTCGCTTGCTTTTAAACTAATTATTGCAGTATTTTTATTTTTTGTCATTGATTGTTTATTCATTAAGTAAAAGTTATATTATAGTTTGATTTATTGAAAAAAATTCATTTAAAAGTAAACATTCCTTAGCCTAGTTTAAAATTCTGCTAAAATAATTTTTTTTTAAATGGAAGTAAAAAGCCAAAATTAAATTGATTTTTAATTAAATTTTGAATTTAACTTAGATAAAATTTAAAAAAAAAAGCTAAAATATTTTTCATTTTTATGAATAAAAAAACAAATGTTAAATTTTCATTAAATTATTGAAATTAAAATTTTTGTTTTAAAATATTTTCTTTATTTTACAGAAAAAATATGTTGAAAATAATGATTGATATTCAACCATTTTTTAAAAAACTTTAGAAGTATATTAATTAATAGCTGTTTCTATGATCCACAAACAACACATCACATTTATCTAGACTTGGTGTCGTATTAGTAAAATGTTTAGTTAAATTATTTAATAACAATAAAATTTAAAAAAAAAAACATTAAGTTTTATTTAGCTTTTAATATTTCCTATTCTTTTAGTTAAAAAAAAATCAATTCGATATAAATATATATTAATAAAAACACCTGAAACAACAGAAGAAGCTCTACTATCGATCGATTTAACAGTTTTGGCTAAATGGTACAACAATTCCAGTTCAGATTGTCAAAAAGTTTATTATGGTTGTGTGAAATTTAGGACAATAGAACAGAACAAAATGTTAAAAATTCTTATAACTTTTCTTTCAAAAGTCAAAAGCAAGTTCTGTAAATACAAAATGGTGCAACATTTAAAGTTGCACTATTATGAAAAATCTGAAA